>APFE031377003.1:148478-173357 GCA_000404065.3 Pinus taeda
TGAACTTCAGTACGAAGCCCGCCTTTCTAACGAACTTCACCACATTGTGATTACCAGCCTACCGTACCTGTGGGGGCTAATATTATAATCAAATATTAATATTATTATCAATATTTTTTAAATATAATATAAACAATATATTGTTATATTCTTTTATAATTTTATATCATTAGATTATATAAATAAATAATAGATAATCTAATGTATTATGACTTCTTATTATAATTAATATATATTAGAGTCTATATAAATATTACATATAAATAAATATGAACAATATATATATAAATAATCTCGTTGTTAATATATTGGAGTAGTTATTAATAATTCTATATAGTTATTTATATAGTTATTAATAATCGTAAATTTCCATAATAATTATTAATGTGGTTGATATAGGCCTATCCGCCTATATCAACTACAATGGAAAATGTGGTTGATATATCAACCATATTTACCTTAGTAAATATGGTTGTGCTAGTCCATGTAACTAATGTTCTCGGAGCGAACTAAGAGTGAAATCGTGGGCGTGAAAATAGGGATACAGAGGAATGCGAAGGTTTCTCCCTATGGAGCGCAGTAGAGGAGGGAGATCCACTCCCTCCTACAAGGAAGCAACTACCGGTAGAGGCAAGGCACCATTGGGTAAAGTCAGAGGTTCTGGTGAAGAAGGGGAAAAAAATAATGAGAAGGATTCAGATGCGGCGAGGTCCAAGGAAACCAATAGCACAAAGGACAAAGAGAAAGAAGACAAAAGCCACGGAACAAGGGACAAAAACCAAAAGGGACAGTGCAGACCTAAAACAGAGATTACTCTCAGAGTTGTGTTGAATTATCCTGCCCTCCAGGAGCACAAGGACTATATGGGGACGTACGCTATAATCTGAAAATTAATGGGAATTTGGCCCTTTGAAAAGGCATTACAGAAATGGATCAAATACCGCTGGAAACCCAAAGGTAGTATTGATCTCCATCTGGGGTGAAAGGGTTTTTTTACCATGGTATTTACTAACATTGAAGATAAAGATAGATTATTCGAAGGACCCTAGTTTTTTGTAACCGCAGGCCTCTATATGAGGCCATGGAAAATGAACTTTGTTCCAGAAAGGGAGACATTCACCTCGGTTCCTGTATGGGTAAGGCTCTATTCCCTACCTCTATATTATTGGCGACATGGGTTGCTTACTGCCATTGGCAATAAGCTAGGGCACTTTGTGAAAGCTTCGGAAGCCAATAGAAGGGGTAAATATACTTCCTATGCTAGGATTTGTGTAGAAATGGATCTATCAAGCGCCCTCCCAGATGAATTAATCCTGGAAGTTTTTGATGAGGAATAGGTCGAAATGGTGGATTAGGAGCATATCCCGTTCAGATGTTGTAAATGCCACAAGCACGGACACCTGAATAGAGACTATCCTCTTAGTAAACTAGACATCAAAGGAGAACCTAGAACTGTGAAGGATATTGAAAGCTTTCAAAGAGTGGTTAATAAAGGAAAAGGGGGCAGAAAGGGATCAAGGAAACATCGCAGCAAGGGGCAAAAGAACAACATGAACAAGTTTCATTTACTGGAAGAAAAAGAATAAATGACAAGTGAAGAACAAGCAATGGACGAAGGACCTAAGGAAAAAGAGAAGGAGGAGAACTACAACATAACATAAGAGATTAGTAACAGGAAAGAAACTATGAATAGTGAGACTGAAGCAGAAATGGATATGGAAATGACCCAAAGTGAAATAGATTTGGAAGACCATTAACTACAAGAAATTCTTGAAAAGGAACATCTAGATCTGGAAGGGTTCTTGATGCAGGGAACCATGTGAGGGTTAGATTCACTACCCCAAGAGGACTGCAATAGAATACAACAGTTGTTTTTATGCAAGACTCAAGAAGGACAGCTAGAAACAGGAACAACCACTGACAAGCTAGAAAACAAAGGAGTGAAAACAATGAAACCATCCTTGGGAATAGCTCCTAGAAATACGGGTAAGACGAGAGACCGGAAAAAGAAAAAGGAACTTCTGATGGAGTGTGGAAAGCTAATGATAGATTCAGGTAAGATGAAAGACCTAACCAGTTACTCCTTTACAAGTCTTTAATAATGAAATTTACATCTTGGAATATCAGAGGTCTAGGAAGTAGAAGAAAACAAAGATTGCTTAGTCATAGAATGAAACAAGATATGTCGGACATGATTTTCGTACAGGAAATGAAATTTTCCATTCATAAAATAAGACTCATACACAGCAAATGGCTCATTAGATATGAGTTTCTAGAGCTTAAAGCGGAGAACACAGTGGGGGGTATTATTACTCTTTGGAATCCCAAAAGGATTATCATTATGGATGCAGAGGCATCAAGAAATTATCTATCAGTGGTCATTCAACCTATCAGGGTTTCAAAAACCTTTCTCGTAACAAATGTTTATGGTCCTAAAAAGTTAGAGGATAAAATAAAATTGTTAGAAACCCTTAGTGACCTCAGGGGCAGACAGACTAGAATGCCTTGGATCATGGGAGGAGATTTTAACATTATCAAATCTCTCTTAGAAAGAAAAGGAGGTACCAGAGTGCTTAGTAAAGACTCCTTAGCATTTCAATCATTTACTGACAATATGAATTTGGTTGAGTCAGATTCAAGCAAGGGCATTTTTACATGGAACAATAAAAGAGGAGGAGAGCCACTCATAGCATATAAGTTAGACAGTTTCATGATCTTAGAGGATTTAATGTTTCTAAATAAAGAACTCACAATTAGAGTTCTTCCTCTTGGAGGTTCAGACCATTGGCTAGTTCAGTTGGAAATCAAGGGTATAGATTCTCCCATGAATAGATGCTTCATATTTGAAAACATTTGGCTCTCCCACCCGAATTTCATTAGCAACATTGAAAAATGGTGGGCTGAAGACTTACAAATACAAGGATCTAGGATGTACCTTCTTCATAAAATATTAAAGCACATTAAGTTTAGACTAAAGGAATGGAACCAGAATGATTTTGGTAACATTTTTGAGGAAAAACAATCAGTGGAAATTAAAATCCAAGAACTCAACAAGGATCTCATAAATGATGAATTTGACAAAGCCAAAGTGAGCAGGCTGATAAATACCATCTAGTTTGGGAAAATTTATGCAAATAAGAGGAAATATTTTACAGACAAAAATCTAGAATCCAATGGCTCAAGGAAGGAGAACGGAACACCAGATTTTTTCACAGATCCACTATGGCTCACAGAGCTCACAACATAATTTCCATGATTAAAAATGAGGGAGGGGAAATTCAAACCACTCACAAAGATATTGAACCTCTGTTGGTCCAACATTTCAGGAACATCACTTGGGAAAACACTCCAGATAGGGATCAGTCCATAATGGGAATCACAGGGCATATCCCCAAACCGGTGTCCAGAGAGGACAATTTTAACCTCAATAGACCAATTGAGGAGGAGGAGGTCAACGAGCTTCTCAAAGAAATGCAGAATGGAAAAGCACCAGGTCGTGATGGTTTCAATGTTGATTTTTTTAAAGCGTGTTAGCATATTGTCAGAGAGGAAATTGTGAATGTAGTTGAGGATTCTAGGAGGAGTAAAACTATCTTGAAAGCTCTCAACACCTCCTTTATTTCCCTTATTCCCAAATAGGACACAGCTCAATCTATAGACAAGTACAAACCTATTGCCTTATGTAATGTGGTCTATAAGATAATATCCAAAGTAGTGGCTAATAGACTCAAACCTCTCCTTTCCTCACTAGTCTCTGAGGAACAATAGGGTTTTGTGGAGGGAACACAGATTCTAGATAACATTATTCAAGCACATGAGGTGGTGCACACGCTTAGCAACAAAAAACAGGCAGGGTTGATCATGCAACTGGTCATTGCCAAAGCATATGACAAGGTGAATTCAAATTATATCAAGAAGGTTCTCTATGCTTTTGGGTTCGACCACAACTGGGTTAGATGGGTTATGGCGTTGGTGTCCTCATCCAGCTTTTCCATTCAGGTCAATGGATCCCCCTCTGAAATCTTCAATCCTTCTAGAGGCCTTAGGCAGGGAGACCCTCTTTCTCCCTATCTCTTTATTCTTATGATGGAAGGGCTCGGGCGATTCATTAAGCATGCCAAACATATGGGTAAAATTAGGGGTCTTCAAATTTCCGAGAACGGTTCTGTGCTAACTCATCAACAATTTGTGGATGATGCCTTAAGGCAAGGAGTTCCAACAGTCAAAGAGGCTTTGGCCTACAAACAAATTCTTAAAGATTTTCCCTCGCTACAGGTATGGAAGTCAACCTCTCTAAATCAAAAATCTTCTTCTTTAACGTTAACTTTTCTATCCAAAGAAATATCTCAAGAATTCTTGGATTCCAACGTGATTTCCTCCCCTCTAAATATTTAGGAATTCCTCTTACTGCCAAACCCATGCATAAGAGTATTTGGGAACTAGTCCTTAATAAGATACTGTATAAAGTAAAAAATTTGACCTTCCGTGCCTTGAACCTCGTTGGAAGGTTAGTTCTAACTAAGGTTGTTCTTCAATCCATCCTAGTTTTTATGTTATTAGCCCTCCCAACTCCAAAAGGTGTCTTAGAGGAAATCAGAGACATTCAAAGAGACTTCTTGTGGGGAAAGGACAAAACTAGAAATAAATGGGCCCTGGTTTCCTGGGAAAAAGTATGCAAACCCAAAAGTCAGGGGGGGCTTGGCCTAGACGATCAAGAGATTCTATGTAAAGCTCTAGGAGCCAAACTCTGGTGGAGATGGGTGCAGGAGCCAAAAGCACAGTGGGCCAGGATATGGGAAGAGAAATATGCCAGCTTGTGGCATAATAATAATCTCATAAGGATGTCTGGAACTATAAAAGGTTCATACATATGGAACAAAGCCTGGGAAAATAGAAGTCTAGCTCAAAATAATAGTTTCTGTAAAATTAGAGCAGGAGATCTTGCTCTTTTTTGGGAGGACAAATGGCAATAGGAACCAACACTATTAATAGAGAATTTTGTATGCCTCAAGGAGGAAACAAATTCCCACAGGTTAATCAGAGTTAAGGAATTTTGGGATCTTTCGCATACCTCTGAAAAATGGAGAAGCTGGAGAAACATTAATTGGGGAGAGGACAACCCCCTAAAAATAAAAGTGGTGGCGCTTGGGGACTTGCTCAAGCAAAGGATGATCTTAAAAAAGGAAGGGCGGGATCAATTGAGATGGGGTAATAACAAGCAAGGAGCCTTTCATCTCAAGGAAGCTAAGGGTTATATACTAGGGCTGAATCATAGTGTTCCAGACAAGGCCTACAAGCATCTTTGGAAGCAGCAAGGATGGATGAAGTTCAAGATTTTTATGTGGCTGGTTCATCACAAGAAAATATTGACTTGGGACAATATTAGAAAAAGGGGAATTATGGGGCCCTCTAGATGCCAGCTTTGTGAGGAGCAGGAGGAGACAATGGAACATATTCTCAATAGTTGTTCTTATACTACTTGGATGTGGCAGTAATTCTCTTCAATTTTTTAGCAGTCTGATAAGGACAGAGGAAGTATCACAAATAACCTAAACCACTAGAGAAAAAATTTCAAGGAGAACGAAGCCCTAATTTGGGCTTGGGCCTTCACACTCGGCTTTATTATCTTGAACGTTTGGAAAGAAAGAAATAAAAGAATTCTCGAGCATGGTAAGTCTTCAACACAACACCTTCTTAACCTTATCTTGAAACAGATCAGAGAGAAAATCAAATCTACTGTGAATAATATCCCCTCGAACACCCCCACTGATGAATAGTTGAGAATTCTAAGGCAACAGGGAATGCAAGGGATAACTCCTCAAGGTAGAAACAGAAAGGATAAAACCATGGTTACTGAGAAGGGCTACTAGCAACCCCCACCAAAAGGCTTTCTAAAATACAACATTGATGGTGCCTCTAAAGGAAATACAGGAAATGCGGGTTATGGAGAAGCTATAAGGGATGATGAGGGAAATATTATATTTATCTTCCACTACCATTTAGGTAGAGCTACTAATAACATGGCAGAAGTGATGGCGCTAGAGCAGGGTCTAGAGTTTCGATAAGAGAATCATCACTCAAATGTCATTGTGGAAGAAGACTCTGAGATTACCATCAACACAGCAAAAAGAATCAGTAGTGGTTCAAGGCCAAAAAGGGTCTCGAATCATTGGAAACTTATCGAGGTTTATCAAAGAATACAAATGCATCTAAAGGGCCTTCAAACCATAAGCTTCAACCACATTCAACATAATGCCAATAAACTGGACGACTTACTACCCAATCAAGGTGTGAGTAGCGCTGAAGGTGGAATAGCTAAAAAGTGGCAAGAAATTCCTCCAATTCGTCTAAAGGCTAGCTACGAGGAACAAGTTACGGAGGACAAGGAGGTCTCCTGATATCGAGCTGGGTGGAATTCTAAGATTGGATGACGCAGGGGGTTTCCAACTCAGTCCAGTAGGTAGAACCTCATAAGCAAATAGTCATGTTCGGATTCATCTTCTCATGGATCTTCTCGACCGGGTTTTCCTGGTTTATGGTTGACCCCTTGTGGATTGATTTCGTAATTAAACATGGGATTAGATTCAGGTACGAGGGAAAGCCTCTAAACTTTTTGAGGATCCAGGTTCAGGAGAGGGAGATTAACAGCCGTAAGAAGAACAATGTTTTATCTGACAGTCAGTCTGTTCAGAACATGAGGTCCCAGCATGTGAGACCAAATCCTAGGCGGTTTTCTATTGATCACATCGCTTTTATGTGGAGAGTGATTTCAGAGATTTCACAGTGATTCCAGTCAATATGCAAAATGTGACAGGGTAAGGGTATTGAAGACCACCCTTTATCGAACATTAATGTCAGTTCATTTTGGCCAGTGAGATATCATTCTCACCCATAGGATTTGATCGAAAGCGATCAATGGTTGGATTTATTTGTGCTTCTTGGTGGGGCAATATCGCTTAACTTCAGTGCTTTTTGAGCTAAGTGATTTCCCCCCGGTCATTGATCTTCTTGCTTCTTATGGACATCCCAGATGGTCCGAACCTTTCTGAGTTTAGGGTAGTGGGAAGTTCGTCGGATGTTCCTTGCGTTAGAGATTTTTGTTGTAAGGCTAAGAGGTTTAGCCCTTGGTGACTGGGGCTTTTCTTTCTTTTGTCTTTTCTTAGCGTTGGGTAGACGTTTGTAAAAAGTGTACACTAGTTTTTGGATTTTTGAAATAGAAGGATCCACACTTGCTTTAGAAAAAAAAAATATGGTTGTGCTAGTTACTACTATAAGTCTCTAAGTTGAGGTAGTCATCAAAAATTATATACATCCTTTAACCGTTGTATAATGAGTCAGATTGCAAAACAAAAGTAGAACAAACATCTCAACAATTCGGAAAGTTGTTGTGAATTATTCCAACATCATTGAATGGAGCTTCGATTGGAGCGTAGGTACAAGTGAGCAAGTGTTGGTGGGGATTGATCCTTCGTTTAGAAGTGGAAACAGATATATCCTCCATCAAATTTGTAAAATTTTTAAATATAGAGGTAATAAAAATAATAAATAAATATGAGATCAACTCATCGATTTCAGGAAGGGTTGGTTATCTGCACAAACTTTAGATATACCTATACGATGGCATCAAGATTGGGAATTATACAAATTACTTGTCAAATTCTCATGTCAGGATTATGGACTCGGAAGATGAAATCATATGGCTACAATAAAAAAGTGGTATTTACAATGTAAAGGAAGGTTATTTAGTTTCACATGCACACGAAAATGGGAAGAGACACTATGGTGGTGGAATATCATTTGGAAGTTGAAGTGTCCTCCAAAGGCAGAGCTTTTACTATTCTGCATCCTTTCAAACAAAAACAAAATTCCTACAACAGATAACCTCAAAAAAAAAATATTTCGAGCGACAATCATGGTCTAAATTTTTTAACCCTGTAAAAGAAGTAGTTTGTCATCTATTTCTAATCTACGTTGTCACTAATATGATATGGAACATGACTTATCAAGTATTGGGCATTTTTCTGATCTACCCTCTCACTAATATGATATGGGACATGGTTTATAAAGTATTGAGAATTTGATTAAGATGGAACACTAATATGATATGGAACATGATTTATCAAGTATTTGAAATTTGATTCACATGGAACATAGTGTCACTAATAGGAACATGGCAGTGTTAGGGTCATGAGGTAAGCACACAAAAATTGGAAAATCTTGATCCTTGTTTGTTGGGCCATTTGGATTAGTAGAAATAGGAAAATATTTCAAGATGACATTTTCGTGCCTGAAAAATTAGTGGCACACATCATTCCCATTTATGAGCTCATCCATGAGGAACAATCTTGTCCAAACCACATCATTTCAATTGAAGTCATTGATTTTTCAATGCCTCAGCTTATTTCAATGGCCCAATAAGGCAAGGTATTTTGTGGTGGAACCAATAATTTCAAGATTTATAAAACTTGAAACTCAGTCTTTCTCTTTTAACTCGAAAAAGAGTGTAGCGAAAAAGAGTGTAGCTACAAGTATTCGATGACTCCAAAATAGTCATTGAATCATTCAATTGGATAGCTCATGGTCACACAAACTCACAAATATGTTGGATAATACATTACTTTTGATCATATATCTTGTTTACATATATACAGAAAAAGGAACACCATTTCTGATCTATTATCCAAAGAAAGCTAGCAAAAGGACTAGGGCACATATGGGTAATTTTTGAGCACTATGGAGCTTAACATTATCAGTATTAGTTGGTTGAAAGGGATTTTTGGAGGGCATGAAGACAAGTGATAATAAAGAGATCCACGATATGGAGGATATTTTTTTATGTTATTTATTTTGCTTAAATGTATGTTTTTTTGCTAAAGCAAAAGTAGTTCCTTCTATTTCATAATATCGAGAAAAAGTTGATAGAATATACAAGAACCCTGAACTCTAAGAGGTGATGGGGAAACAAAGGGCATGAAGCCAAAGAAAAGCTCACCCCGCTACAACAAACAACAAAATCTTTCATTACATACTTTTGGCAGCACCAATCAAACTAAAGGCCAGATCTCCTGCAAACAAACCTCCAAGAAACCCAAGCTAAAAGCCCACCAGGACACCTGGCCCCATCAAAAGGCACCAACCGTTCTGATGGAAAACACATCCCCCTGCAAATGGATGACACCCCAAAGTATCGCCCCACCAAAATTGTTCGAATAAACCACAGACCCAGCCAACCCCACGGCCCCACCAAACAGCCCGTTGAATCTAGAGCATTGAATTACCAAGCACGATCAGACGAATGAGCAGGAAATTGTGCACCCGAAGCCGACAATCTTTAGGGCCGAGGAGGGTGGTATAAGGAGCGGGCCTTCCTCCATGTGTTAAGATATCTATGGCATCGATGCTAATAAACAAAAGGCCACTCATTATAAAAAAGCGATGCGTCTGCAGCAAAACCGCCTAACCCACCAAACCCGCGGGCCCTACCAAAGTGCTGAATGGTTCCAGAGCGTTGATTCACCTTGCACCATTAGATGGCAGAGCAGAAAATTGCACGCCCGATGTGATTGGCCATTATGGGGTGGGGGAAGTGGTTTTTGTACTAGGCCCTCCACCACATGGTATGATTTCTATGGCATCGCTACCAAAAACCCAAAACCACTTTTAACCTGTGACCGGTGCAATCTTTGTGAAACCGCCTGGAGGCAGTTTTGACTTCCATCACTGAAAAATTAGGATGATGGGGAAGTATCTGAAGCTGCTTACTACGGTCCGTATAGCTCTGATGCCCATCACTTAGAATTGTCCTGAACGTGGTCCACTTTACCTCTACAATTGTCTTACCTGTCATTGGGCAACATTTTTTCCAACTTGGTGTAGCACTCTGACGCTGACCATTGCTAATTGGGATTTGTCATTTTGCATCTACACTCCTCTTTGTCCTCCTCTGCCTGGTTATGGCAGAGCTTTTTTAGGTTACTCTGCACCATTGTATTCCACCTCCTTAAGATTGTGTTGTCCTTACTACTAACATCTTGGTTGGCTAGAATGTCAGCCAATTTGTTCACCTTTCTCCTCACATGAATAAATCTGAGTGTACGAAGTTCCTACAGATGCACTTCAATTCTTTGAAGGACTCTAGTTAACCTCTAGTGTTTTTTGACATTTTCCGGCCCTGTACCATTACTGATTCTTTTGGCAGCGTTTATGACTAACTCTAAATCCGCTTCTATTATGACATTTTGGCAATTACTCTGTATCAAAAATTCTAAGCATTGTTCCAATGCCATAAGTTATGCCATGTTGTTAGTGGATTTTCCTAAGTGACCATGGAAGAGGGAGATAATGCTACCTGTGTCATCCCTTAGAACTCCCCCAAAACCAACATCTCCCAGGTTTCCTTTGGAAGCTCCATCAATGTTGTACTTTAAAAAACCTTTAGGGGGGGATGCCATAATTCCTCCACCTTTTCTCTCATGCTTGCTATCCTTTCTAGCCCTTTAGGAAAAAGCCCCTGCAAGTCTAATAACTAGAGGATTCTCAACTCTCCAACGAAGGGAGGATTTTTGGGGAGATTCCTAACCGTGGTGCCCACTGTCTCCTTTAGTTGTTTTATGATTAGCTCCACCACGCTAAGAGGGGCAGACTTTTCCTCTTTGAATATTATTTTGTTCCTTTCCTTCCACACATTCCAAATGATGAAACTCGACAGAAGATCCCAAACAAAGTTGAGAATTTCATTCTCTGAAAAAAAATTCCTCCAATTGTTTATAGTGTTGGCAATACTTTCTTTGTCTCTATCAGACTGTTTGAAGATGTTGGTAAAAAATTCCCATATCCTGTCGGTGAAAATGTAGTTGTTGTGAAGATGATCTAAAGTCTCCTCCTAGATCTCGCAGAGTTGACATGTGGAGGGTCCCAGCATGCCCCTTGTTTTAAGGTTGTCTGAGGTTAAAATTTTTCAGTGGTGAACTAACCACATGAAAAGTTTGATTTTCATCCAGCCTTTGTGCTTCCAAAGCTTCTGCCAAGTTTTATTAGGAGCTCGGGGTTCTATATCGAGGAGAAAACCTTTAGCTTCCTTGATATTAAAGTTTCCCTCTTTGTTATTACCCCATCTCAGTTGGTCATGCCCTTCCAATACTAAAATTACTCTCTGATCCAACAATCTCTTGAGGGATTTTGCTTTACTGTTGAGGGTTCTATCATCTCTGCCCTCAATTTTTTTCTAGATCCTCCACTTTACTACATTACGTGAGTTCTCCCAGAAGTCTTTCATCTTTACTAATCCTTGATTTTTAGTCTCTTGCTTGAGGCCTAAAAATTCTTCCTTTAGTAGATTTGGTTCCTATTGCCATTTGTCTTCCGAGAAAAGTGCCTGATCTCCCTCTCTGATTTCCCATAAACTATTTTTTTGCACCAATTCTATGTTCTCCCAGTCTTTGTTCCATATGGGGGAGCCTTTCGCTGTTCCTGTCATACATATGATCTCCGAATACGGCCAGGCATTGGCATATGTTTCCTTCTAGATGCTTGCCCATAGAGCTATAGGATCCTTTACCCACCTCTACCAAAGTTTGTCTCCTAGAGCCTTGTTGAGAATCTCTAGGTTGTCTAAACACATGCCTCCTTGCTTCTTGGGTTTGTAGACCTTTTCCCAAGAGGCTAAGGCCCATTTTTTCCTAGTATTCTCTTTGCCCCACAGAAAGTCTCGTTGAATATTGCGAAATTGCTCCATGACTCCTATTGGAGCTAAGAGGGATGATAGCATGAAGATAGGGATAGCTCGGAAAACTACTTTAGTAAGAACCTGTCTACCAGCTAAATTCGAAGATCTATTTGTCCATTTCCTGACCTTGTCTTGCATTTTAGTTATAACCCATATACTCTTGTGTTGGGGTTTAGCTGTAAGTGGAACCCCCAAATACTTGGAGCGAAGAGATTCTCTTTGAAAGCATAAAATTTTGGATACATTTCTCTGGATGGCAATATGAGTGTTGAAGAAGAATACTTTTGATTTGGTGAGGTTAACTTCCATAACTGTGGCTTTCGCGAAGTCATCCAAAATATGTTTGTAAGCAAGTGCTTCTTTGACTGTAGGAATTCCCTGTCACATGGTATCATCTACAAACTGTTGATGAGTTAGAACTTGGCCATTCTCCATAAGTTGGAGACCATAAATTCTTCCCATTACTCTTGCATGCTTGATGGACTGCCCCAGCCCTTCCATCATGAGAATGAAGAGAAAGGGAGAGAGCGGATCTCCCTGTCTTAGACCCGTGGAAGGGAGAAAAAGCTTAGAAGGAGAGCCATTCACTAAAATTCAAAAGTTGGATGAAGTTACAAGGGCCATGACCCATCTGACCCAATTATGATGAAAACCAAACACTATGAGCACTTTTTTGATGTATATCCAATTCACTTTCTCATATGCTTTAGCTATATCCAGTTGCATAATCATTCCCACTCTCTTGTTTCCAGTTAACGAGTGAACCACCTCCCGAGCTTGAATTATGTTGTACATAATTTGTCTTCCTTCAACATACCGTGTTTGTTCCCCGGAGATAAGCATGGGTAGCAAGGGTTTGAGTCTATTGGCGACCACCTGGGAAATTATTTTGTAGACAACATTGAATAAGGCGATGGGCCTAAATTTCTCTAGTGTTTGAGCATTATCCTGTTTTGGAATAAGGGAAATAAACGAAGTATTTAGAGCTTTCAAAATGGTCTTGTTTCACCTAGAGTCTTCTACTATCTCTACAATATCCATTTTAACAATATTCTAGTAGGCTTTGAAGAAATCCACATTTAATCCATCCGGGCCTGGTGCCTTTCCATTTTGCATTTCCTTGAGGACCTCACTGATTTCCTTTTCAATTACAGGTCTGTTGAGATTACCATTGTCCTCTCTGGATACCAATTTAGGTATGTGTTTAATTAGAAAAGTTGGAGACCATAAATTCTTCCCATTTCTCTTCCTGAAAAGTTTTCCTTAGCAATGTCCCAAAAATGCTTTACTAACAAAGCTTCTATCTCCTCATGGGCTTAATGAATTTGGCCATTACCGTCCCTCATCGAAGAGATTCTGTTGTGAGTTCTATTCACAATGGTAGAACTATGGAAAATTTTAGTATTGCGTTCTCCCTCTTTTAGCCATAGAACTCTAGATTTTTGTTTCCAAAAAAAAAATTCTTATGTGCACAACCTTTCCCATTCTTGGTGGTATTTCTCTCCTTGATCATTTTTGTCTTTGTCAAAGAAATTCTTGATCGAAGCTTGATTGAGCTCTAGGATTTTGGTTTCTACGATTTTTTTGCTTGTGAAAATATTGCCAAATTCCTTCTGGTTCCATTCCTTTAGCTTCTGCTTGATGTGTTTTAATCTTTTATGTAGCAGGAACATAGATGATCCCTGAAACTGTAGGTCTTCAACCCGCCATTTTTCAATGTCCACTAGGCTCATGTTTTCTAAAAAACTATGGAAAGATGAGGAATCTTTGTATAGCACTCTTGTCCCTCCTTTTTTCTTCGAGAGAGATCTGATCATGTTGAAATCTCCTCCTATAACCCATGGTATCCCTGCGAATCTCCTCTGAAGGTCCACTAAGGAATCAATAAACTTGATTTTGTCATCTAACCTTTAAGGACCATAAACATTCATTACAAGATATGTGCCCCTGTCTCCTATAGTTTTTTAACAACTGACAAATAATTTCTTGATGCCTTCGCATCAATAATACCTATTTTTTGGGGGTTACAGAGGATAAGGATACCCCCTGCTGTATTTTCTGCTTTGACTTCTATAAACTCATATCTGCTAAGCCACCTACTATGGATTTGTCTTATCTTTTGCACAAAGCATTTTGTTTCTTGGACAAAAATTATATCCGGAGCTACCTGTTTCATTCTATTATTCAGCATCCTCTGTTTCCTTTTGCTTCCTAAACCTCTTACATTCCAAGTTGTAAGATTCATAATTACAGATTGGTAAAGGAGTAACTGGTTCGATCTTTCATCTTACCTGAGTCTATCATGAGCTTTCCACATTCCATTAAAAGCTCGTTCTGCTTTTTCTTGCCCCTTTTTTTCCTCAGGTTTCTTGGAGGTAATTTTGGGGTTGATTTTACTACTTTTCTTCCATGATTACCTGGTCTTTCAACACTATTATTTTCTACCAAGCTCTTTGCATGTGTTTTCCATAAGAATAACTACTTTATACGATTGCATTCTTCTTCTGGTAGAGATTCTACCCCACCCGTTGTTCCCTTACTCAATAACCCTTCTAGATCTAGCTTTTCTCTGTCAAGGATCTCTTGTAACTCATTGTCTTCTAGTTCCATGTTGCTCTGAGTCATTTCCTCATCCATATCCATCTCTGATTCACTCATCATTATTCCTTTCTGTTTTTCTTTTACCTGTTCCTGATCCTGCTCTTCTTCCTTTTCCTGCTTGTCCTTTCCCTCCTTCACTAATTGATTTTCACGTGTTGTATCTTCCTCCTCTTCAAGAAAATCGAGCTGATTCAACATCCCTTTTTCGTCATCTCTTGGGTGTTGATTTGGCCCTTTTTTTCCATTTTCTGCTTTGTAAGATACCTTGTGAAATCCATCAGTTTCTTTCATTGTGTTAGGTTTTCTTTTGTTCTCTACCTTACTGAGAGGGCAGTCTCTAAGAAGGTGTTCGTGTTCATGACATTTTCGACATCTAAATGGAATATTCTTGTAGTCGAGAGTTTGTACCCATTCCTCATCATGAACCTCCAAAATGACCTGGTCTGAAAGTGCTCTAAATAGGTCCATCTCTACACAGATCGTGGCAAAGGAGGTGTATTTACCCCTTCTTGTAGCTTCAGAAGTTTTAACATACCTCCCTAGTTTATTGCCTATGGCTGTTAGTGATTCTATTTGCAAGTAATCCAGAGGTAGCGAATAGAGTCTTACCCAAACCTGGACTAAGGTAAAGGTTTCCTACTCCCGCACAAAGTTCATAATCCACGGCCACATGTAGAGCCCTGTTGCTGCATAGAAGTAGGGCCGACCTTCAAACACTCTGTCTTTGTCCTCAATGTTTGCAAACACCACAGTGAAAAAACCCTTGGATCCTAAATGAAGATAGATGCTTCCTTTAGGCTTCGAGTGGTATCTGATCCATGTTTGTAAAGCCTTTTCGGTGGGCCATAGTACCATGAATTTGCATATGATTGTGTAAGTTTACATGTGCTCCATGTGAGCTTGCAGTTTTGGAATATTTAAGATTACTCTGGGAGTAATTTCAGCTTTAGGTTTGCACGGTCCCTTTTGTTTCATGTCTTTTCTTAGGTGTTTTTTGTCATTTTCCTCCTTGTCTTTTGCACATTCTCCTTCTTCTTGTAACATTCTGTATCATTTTCCCTATTTTTTCCTCCTTCTGTCTTGCTACCTTTGCTCGATTCTTGGGGAGTCTTGCCCTTGTTAACCACTACCTATCTTAAGGAGGGAGGGGAGCTCCATGGAGAAAGACGTGCAGACACCCTCAACCCTTTTTTTCGGATCTTCAGCGCTTCCCACTTGAGTCCCTTATCTCAAATCTATTTTGCTTAAATGTATGTATGATGCATATACATGTGAATATAAATTTTTGAATACCTTAGAGATACATGCACACATAACTTACCTCGGACATATATCATAATATTAGCTACAATGGTTTTAGATATCCTTTTACATATGTTATATGTAATTTTCAATATATCATTAATAAAAATTATAATTTTTCCTTTAAGGAAAAAGCGAAAAGTGATTTATATGTAATCCCGTCTTAATTTTATTCTCTTAAAATAATTACCCCTCTTCCCTTAATTACAAAACAAAAATCTTTAAATTTCTCCTTTACCAAACTTATCGACATGTTTATAATACCATATTTCTTCATATAAACTATGACAAAGTGATAGCGGAAACTGATCCTTGCCACAAACAAACTTTATAATAATTTAAATGCGTTTAATATTTTAAAGATATTAAACTTCAAAATTTTTAATTGTTGTTATATCACATTTATTCAATTGTTGGTTTGTTTCGTCACACTCCAAATCATCACATGAATTATGTAGCCATCTCATGAACCAGCACTATGCGATTTTCCATTACGGAAAATGCCAATCCCGAGGGGAGGCATCATGTTCGTAAATTATCAATTACTCATCATAACAAATAAAATTATTTGTGTTATCTGTTCACGAAATTTTCTAAAGCATAAAAGTTTCTTGAAAAATATGCAACTCTACCTTATCCTATACAAGTCTAATCAGATAGTATTAATCTAAATTATAGTAAACAAATGTAGACTGAACCAATTATTAATTCAAATTCATCGAATAATTTTATTTATTTAGTTCTATGGGCATGCACCTGCGTAGGGCTAAAACACTGTATCTTTGCAGTAAGAAGGGCATACATGGTCCACTGCGTAAACCCCTAAGGACCCACTGGTGCACGTCTTTCATGTCCCTCGCTCTGATCATTTCCACCCCGAATCTTGATCACCACTTACTTTTGTCCTGCTTTTCCCTCCAGCGGTTCTTCCTCTTATCCATCTGCAACTCTGTTCTCTATTCCATGTTCCATGGACTCTTTCTTTACAATTATTACCTGCCACGCAATATTCATGACACTGTTGCCTTTCCGTAGTGACATTGCCAGGTTAAGTATCTCCAGTAATTTGATACTCGGCCGAATATCTTTTATGATTGGTGCTTCCATTGTTGGAACCATAATCATCATCGTTTCTTTTACTATAATAAGTAGCCTACCATTTTACCATTTTTAGAGATGAGACACTTAAGTGACGCCTTCGTGAGATTAGCTGCTAAATTCACCGAAATGTTTCGGTGTTTTGATACATTGATTTGCAAATTTTCGAATGCTTCGAATATTGAACATTGCTATGGAAATAATAATTAGTTTAAAAAATCTAATGATCTTTGGTACTTCTACATTGAGCATATCGTTGATTAAAGACTAGGTTAAACAATCTCGTGATTTTTTGCTTTTTGTTGTAATCTGAACACATTCCACATTTCTTTGTGGATCCAAAGGTCACCTCTCATTATGTAAATGTATCCTTGGAATCCATCAGTGCTTATAGCATTGTCTAATCCCTCATTTTATATGTATATGTCGGTGAGAGAGTGACGATTTTTATAAATAATTTAGCATTCATGTCTTACTTTGATAATATCTAATACCAATTTAATAATGTTTATCCGTATCACTGATATATAATTTCCTGAACATACATGTCATGAAGATTATTGATGGAATGCCATAGATATCCGGAGGTAGATTACATCAGCAAAGAACCATAATATATTAGAATGCTAGTAATGCAGCAATATATATTTTTAGTGGTAGTGTGATGATAATTCTAATAATAATACATAAATAAATATCATTAATGATATTAATAGGTAAAAATATTAAATATAAAACAAAAAGTATTATTAAACAATTAAATATTAATATTAAATTATTAAATCATTTCTGTGTATGTTTGCAATTAGGAGATCAGATTACCTTCCCTTATATTTTTGCTTGCACATTGTATCATTGTGTTGCACCATTTTAAGAATTGTAGTCCACTTTCGATGCACTTGGCATATCAAATGCATTTTGGTACTATCATATAGCCATATTTGTAATTAATATGGAAATATAGTCAACCATAGTCAAGCATGGTCAACCTTGGTTATTATCAATATCAATATCAATATTTATATCGATATTGATATGAATATCAATAAAAATGATGATATTGTTATTAATAAAATTATTATTCAATAATAATAATAATAATAAATAATATATTGAATAATTAAATAATATTAAATAATTTTAATCAAAATAATAATAATAACATTGTTGGTTAAAATATTCATTAATTAATAATTAATTATATATTAATAATAAATAATGAATATTAAATAAATTATTATTTATATAAAAAATATAATTGATAATGATGTAGTTATACATATATACACGAAGTAGTCCTTTTCACTAGATTCCATAAAATATGGCAATATAATTTCAAATTTTGTTGTTGTTTAAAATACATTTTTGAATGCATAAATGAATTTGACACCTTCAAGAACCTTTAGGGCACTCAAATTAGGGAGATTAAAAAATTTAAGCTCGGGATTTTGAAAATCCTAATCATATTTTGATTAAAATTAACTAGAAAAAATATCATGAAAAAGGCTATTTCGAAGTTAGATTATGCCTAGTAATAATTACTTAATTCGTTTTTTATAATAAATAATTTAATAAATAATTTTTAAAACCTTTGGGAGTAATATTTTAAACCCTTGTAATGAATATTAGTATAAACCCTCGTGATTACTATTACAAATGTAAGCAATTACTAAAATCATAAGCCCAAGGAATTTATATTATAAGCCCTATGAGTATTAATTGTTACACTAATAAACCCAAGGGATTGATAATATAAATACAAGGGCATAATATTAAACCCAAGTGATTAATATCGTAAACCCAAGGTATATAAACCATAAGATAAATATTATAAACCACAACTGCATTAACTAATGTGTATGATATACATTGATAGGTGTATATGAAGCACATGTACAACCACATTAGTAAATGAGGTTGATATATGTCGATAGGCATATAATTAATATATTTATTAAAATAACTACATAAACCCAAACATAAATGTTATAAACCCAAGGGACTAATACTAAAAACTCAAGGGAATAATATTAAACCAAAGGGATAAATATTCTAAACAAAGGATATATAAACCCTAAGATAAATAGTATAAACCCTAAAATAAGCATGGTTGACGAGGATTGATGTTCTTTGTCACAAAGCAACAATGGACTATGGCTCACCATGATTGATTTTCATATTGAGACAACCTATGTTACGGTGTGACGTTGGACAATGACTTACCATCATTGACCATGGTTGATCTCCATATTGAGACAAGATTTGTCACAATACGATGTTGGACTGTGGTTGATCATGGATTACCATGATTGTGACAATGTGACATTGAAGCAAGATACAACCTTTGTCACAGAGTGAACATAGTTATTGGTCATGGGTGACCATGGTTATTGACCATAGTTGACCATGATTGACCATGACTAACCATGGTTGAGACAATTTTTGTCACAATGTAACGTTGGAACATGGTTGATTTTCATATTTAGGCAATCCTTTTCATAATGCATCATTGTTTGATTTTCATATTGAGAAAATAATTGTCGCAATTTGTCGTTGGACCATAGTTGACCATGATTGTAAACCCAATGGATTTATATTATAAACCCTATGAATAATATTATATGCTAGAAATAGGAAACCTTAGATTAATGAACACAAGTAATTAATATTATAAACTGAGAGATCAATATTATATTAAACCTTAGAGATAAATATTATAAACCCAACGTATAAAATCCTTTAGATAAATATTATAAACCCTAAAATAAATATAGTTGACTATGGTTGACCATCACTGAATTTCATGCTCACACAATCTTCGTCACGCTGTGATGTTGGACCATGGTTGATTTTCATATTGAGATAGCCTTTGGCGCAATATGACATTGACCCATTATTGAACATGGATTACCATGATTGTAAACCCAAGGGATTTATATTAAACCATAGGAATAATATTATAAACCATATAAATAATATTATACCCCATGAATATGAACCCTTAGATTAATAAATCCAAGGGATTGATATTATAAACCCAAGGGATATATTCTAGAACCCAAAGGTATTATAAGCCCAAGGGATTACTATTATAAATGCAAGGTATATAAACCCTAAAATACATATTATAAACCCTAAAATAAACATGGTTGACTGTGTTTGACCATGGTTCGTTTTCATTTTTAGATAATCTTTGTCACAGAGAGACATTGAAATGTTTTTGATCATGGTTGAGCATGATTGAATTTCATATTCATGCAATATTTGTCATATTTCTACATTGGACCATGGTTGATTTTCATATTGAGAAAATATTTGTCACAATATGACGTTCAACCATGATACACCATGATTATAAACCCATGAGATTTAGATTAAACCAAAGGATTTATATTATAAACCCTATGAATAATATTGTACCCTAGGGAACTAAACCCTTAAGTAAATACATCCAACACATTAATATTATAAACCCTAGGGAATAATAAACATAAAAGATTAATACTAACACTAGCAGAAAATAAGAAATTAGTGATTAGGTGACTAAAAAAGTTAGTCACTACAACTTTTACAAGTAAAATACTACAAAAAATGACCAAATATTAAGTAACCCAACTAAAAATGACTACATAAATGACTAATTTAGTATAGGTTTGAAAATACATGACTAGCTAGTAAGTAATACAACTAAAAATGACTAACATGAATGACTAATTTAGTCAATGAACAAAAATATGATTACTTAACAAGCACTACAATAATATGGTTTAGTCGTTTACGTTGGTCATTTTAATTGTTAGTTCAACGATCTAAACTTACAAGTGATAGGGGAATTAAAGGGTGTTATAGATTGGTTGAAATATTATACTTCCTTAAACAAATTTTTTTTATAGACTAACTTTGCAGTTGAGCTTCAACGTTCTGTCGACTAATATTGACTTCAGAATGGCATATGTTCGAATATTAAAAACGAAAGAAAACACTACTAAACCAACATAGAATTTGCTTATCATTTCAATAAAATGATTAGCCTCAAAACATATTAACATGGTCAATATCCTTGTCGTAAATAGAAAAAGTGATATAATATATATATATATATATATATATATATTATTTATAATATATATTATTATATATTATATATATATATATATATTATATATATATATATATATATAATATATATCACAGAGAGAGAGAGAGAGAGAGAGAGAAGAGAAGAGAGATGATTCTTCTTAACAACTATCACCACCACCAACATTTTCACCCTAATTTAGTTTTTAACAATTGAATATATATGTATACATAAAATGAGAAGAGATGTGTATTAATGCAAAATAAATACTTGAACATAAGGAAGTGGTCCATTTTTGCAATTAGCATTTATTAATTTGAAAGAACATACTAAACTAAATTAAACTAGTCAAATAATTCCATCTAGCTATATGAGATTAAGAATTTACAAGGTGCAAGGGATATAAATCATCCACCATGCGTGCTAGTATTTAAGGTCCACTCCTCATATTTCACTGTCACTTGTGATGTTTTCCTTCTATTGTAGTCATCTAAGAATTCATTTCCATGCCTCTATATCAACATCTCTTAATCTTTTGTTTTTTAATCATTTTAGTTTAGGGAATTTTTTTTTACTATTTGTTTAAATTTCCATAACAACATAGAATTTTTTTTTTTTTTAAATCAATAAAAATACATAAAAATACAAAAAAAAATTGAACAAAAACTAAACATACTCTTTAAAAGAAAATCTATTGTGAGTGATCTCTTGCTGCCAAGAACCTATACAACCACTATAACACCCTCTTCAACACAAAAGGCTAAAAAAATGACTAAAGAAAATAAAGACTTATATTTAGAAATCATTTAATGTGTGTGAAATATTCCTTATTATAACCTATATAACATTTTCTTCATTGCCCGTTTGTCATATAATGAAGAGTTACTAGAGTAGCTTTGTTTCCCTCTTCAATTTATTTTTTCATCCGCTTTGTTCCCCTCTTCGATTTATTTTTTCAGTCACTTTGTTTCCCACTTTTTGAGCCGCTTTGTTTCCATCTTCAATATTTTTTGTGAAACACTTTGTTTCCCTCTTCGAATTTGTTTTCAGCCTCTTTGTTTCCATAATTTTGAGCCGCTTTTGGGAGTTTATCATTTCATGGTTTCTTCCACAGTTCCTCTTACATAAATCCCAACTATATATTACATGCATAGAGAATCTTAGCTTTAAAATAATGAGTTCTGATTGATTTACATTGACAAAAGTGATTCATTAAGCTCTTTTTTTCTTCGGAGGTTGTTGAACATTTGAATTTCCAATAATTGAAAATAATATTAACCATATGCACGGAACGCGAGACTACCCATATTCTGTCGCTCCTGCGAACCAAAGAGAGGCTTCAGCTCTTCAAAGTCAATCTCCTCGCAAGGGCAATGTCGATACTGCCATTTAGGGCTGTAATTTCACCATTCTCTTGGTTGAATACAAAGAACAAATAAATAATACCAATCCTGGTTTTGCTAGAGATGCTATCAAAGCTCAAGCTTTGAGGACAATGAAGAAAAATAAGTTGTAATCTCTAGGCTGTGATAATGTTGCTTTTGTGCAGCTGAGTCTAGGAGATAAATGTATGAGCATGGTGGAGAAAGCAAGGAATTTGACCCTTCGTTATCATTCAAGCCCTTGAAAATCATCTCACAATACAAATTTGAGACTGTAGAATCTTTAGGATCCAGAATTTCGGGTGGAAGAAATGAATTCCATGATGAAGAATGAAAGAATGGAAATCGGGAAATCAAAAGGAACAACTGATAACCTAGGGGAGAGTTGAGGTCAATCTATTTGGTGACTTTTCTCTAGAATTGTCATCTCAGTCAAGGTACCTACTCCTCCACAACCAAGATGGACCCTCACTAGGGATAAGGTATGAAAACAATAAGTCAAATGGATCATAGCGTATTTAGGAAAATTATATTATAGATAATATTGATATTCGATGCCTATAACATCTTATATACAATGTTTAAAGAAATAAAAAGTCTATGGATGCATGGCTTTGTTTAAACTAAACTAAAAAACAGAAACAAGAAGAAATGAAAACATAGAAATGTTGAGTTTTCTGCAGACAAAGATGCTTTGACATAGAATGTTTGCCCCCAAAATTCAGATCCCTTCTCACTAATAATGTTCTACACTTGGGGCGAGGCACTGCCTGACAAACATGAAGATTACATCAAAGAATGCTTTGGATGGAATTCCACATATTGCTGACTCTCGTTGATGTTGGAATGATGTCAAATTCGTTCCTGTAGAGTGAAAAATATAATGGAGTGGTATAACAAAACAAGGGTAATATTTTTTAGGAATATTAAATTGTTTTTGTTCTCTTAGCCGGTGGACTCAAACAATGGTCGATGCTTTAGCTACGCTACAATGAATCCACTATGTTTTTCCCCCAAAATTTGAACTACAAGCATTAAAGTTTTAGGTGGCGATCGATATACGTAATCCACCTACAAAAAAATCTAGATATGTCTTGAGCCTCAAACCTGCACTTATTTACCCATCCTCCCAACAGCCTTTTCCTACTCATTTCCTTCTTTTGTCATCATTTCCTTCATCAACTTGTTCAATTAATTGCATTATAATACTTTTTAACATGATTTGCTAATTATGCTAATGATTGACTGTTGGTTTAGATTTTTGGTTCAAGTGCTGCAATTCCGCAGTTGATACAGGGTTTCCGTAGCCGATCTCTGATTCTGCAGCCAATCCCAGATTCCACAGCCATTTTCTTGTTTTCTATGATCCAGGTGTCCCCCAGAGGAAAGAGCCACATGGGCAAGTTTTTATGATTGTGTACATGGTGCGTGTGCTATCAGCTCAGCCAAACTGGCCGTCTACACCCCTGGTCAATGTGGAGGTAACTCTGGTCAAACGGCAAGGTTGTAAACGGTGGCACGGCTCTGCGTGTTCAGGTGGAACACGAAAGTCACAGCTGGCCTCTTCTTTAGCCATGAAGACTATAGGGGACAAGAATCCAACAACGGATTTATCAACCATGATGATTGTTCCCTAAATCTGTGCACGGTGCTGCTGAACGTGTCTTTTGCATAACTTTTAGTTAGCTTAGTTTACGCACAGAATGGTTTGTGTTCTTGCTATAAATAAAGCATTTCTACACGCTGATTGGAGAGTTTTTGGAAGTTAGTCTTTTGCTATTGTAAACTCTGTTTCAAGACTCTTTTACATAGCGTTTACGCTCCCCACTGTATTTTGTTATGTGCTGATTTAATACCAAGAAGACAGTTTTGTTCTTACCCGCGTAGCTGATCTTTTTAATTGGTTGAAGTGGATGGAGGGCCCCTATTTGCTACAGCCATTGTACAGTAGTTTTTAAATTTGCTTTCGTGCATTCCTTTTTTTCTCTAATTCACCATGTATATTAATGTATAGTTTGAATCATGCTGCTTTACGTTTTTGTACTTTTCATGACTGATCAATGTATGTTTTTACAGCTTTGTTAGGAGCCCGCGACAGTGTGCTTTTCCTTCTTTCTAACACTAGTGGCATCTAAAGTTGTCTTATCTAAACTGCTGACTTTCACTTTGATTTTCATTAGTTTCCTTGCTTAGTTAGTTTCCTTGCCTAGTTTACTTTATCAAGTTTTGTCAAGTTGCTAATCTCTTGATGGTTCTTTTTATCATGATTCACTAACTTTTATGGGACCAAAACATCATTTAATTGCAGCTTAGTTTATTTAGTTTTAGACTCATATTGCTAATTCACTCCTAACTCTTTTTCACATGATCAATTTAGCTAAAGGTAGAATGTTAAGGGAGAATGAAGTAGTGTGATTTGTCACTTAATTTTTGCATTTCTTTAGATTCAATAAAGGAGTTAGAATAGTGTTCTTGCTTTCAGCTGAGTTAATGTAGATGTCATTTTCATTCTTATCAGTAGTAAAGGTATTGGACTAGTGCCATTGGTCTTTCCGTTTGATGCTTTACTTTCATTCGAAGCTTTAATTCCATTCCAAGTTATTGTTCAAGTTTTCTCTTTAAAATTCAAGAAGCATTTGGAAATCGCCACATACACACACATTCACTCACTTGTTTATAACTTCATCACATCA
>APFE031377003.1:197733-218163 GCA_000404065.3 Pinus taeda
TCTTTCTAACACTAGTGGCATTTGAAGTTGTCTTATCTAAACTGCTGACTTTCACTTTGATTTTCATTAGTTTCCTTGCTTATTTAGTTTCCTTGCCTAGTTTACTTTATCAAGTTTTGTCAAGTTGCTAATCTCTTGATGGTTCTTTTTATCATGATTCACTAACTTTTATGGGACCAAAACATCATTTAATTGCAGCTTGGTTTATTTAGTTTTAGACTCATATTGCTAATTCACTCCTAACTCTTTTTCACATGATCAATTTAGCTAAAGGCAGAATGTTAAGGGAGAATTAAGTAGTGTGATTTGTCACTTAATTTTGCATTGCTTTAGATTCAATAGAGGAGTTAGAGTAGTGTTCTTGCTTTCAGCTGAGTTAATGTAGATGTCATTTTCATTCTTATCAGCAGTAAAGGTATTGGACTAGTGCCATTGGTCTTTTTGTTTGATGCTTTACTTTCATTCGAAGCTTTAATTCCATTCCAAGTTATTGTTCAAGTTTTCTCTTTAAAATTCAAGAAGCACTTAGAAATCGGCACATACACACACATTCACTCACTTGTTTATAACTTCGTCAGATCACATTAGGAAGATAAGTTAGACATAAACTAAAAATGACAAAAAGAACTAGGAAAGGCGGCTTAAGTATATATTGTACACTTCACTTCATCAGCTTACGAGCCCCGAGTTAACAATTTATGATAGCAATTTAGACAACACTAAATTTACCAAACAATATGTAATAGACAAGTCCAAAACTTCATTTAGCTATAAAAAGGACATCAAAATCTCGAGATAACCCAAAATTACAGGCATTAAAGTTCTACGTGGTGGTCAAATTACCTAATCCACCTACAAAAAAAATCTAGAGATGCGATAGATAAGTCCAAATCTTCCTTTAACTATAAAAGTGAAATCACAATCTCCAGATAACCCATATACAAGCCTAACTTCAAAATCAGTTCAACCAATATTTTATATTTGTGGTGGGGCCATGACAACTTGCTTGCGGTCAGCCAATAACGGTTTAGAAAAAATCCTTCAATCATTCTATTGGTGCCAAATTCTTGAGAGATATCTCAATCGATCATAAGCAAACCTCTTCCAATGCACAACGATTGAGATAATAGTGCATGTTGATTGATGACCTGTCAAGGTGGACCACATAAATTATTTCTTGACCTGGTTAGCGCACAAACTAGACCATTTATGTGGAGAATAGTGCAGATGGTATTAGTGGTGGACAAAGTGGATTGTTTATGTGGAGGATAGTGCTCACGGCATTGGCGGTGAAAAGTCTACGAAAAGAATAAAAGACATGGCCACAACTTCACATAGACGATTACTTGACATGTAGTCAAGCAAAGAAGGGTTTTTGTTATATTTCGGTTATGTTTTAAAATAGGTATAGTACAATGAGACCATTACTTGAAATCACGACTCAAGAGATGGTCAGGTTGTGATAATGTTCATTTTGTGCATCTAATTCTGGGAGATAGATGGATGAGCATGGTGGAGAAAGCAAGGAAGTGGAGCCTTCTATATCATTCAATCCCTTGAAAATCATATTACTATACAAATTTGAAACTCTGGGATTGATGGTGAAATCATAAAACAAAATGGAAAATTTGTCATTTCCATCTCCTTTGGATGATGCTCTATTGATAGATATCATGATTAAGGCCGAGAAAGAATAAAAGAACTCGAAATATGGTGAGAAATCAAAAGTCCCACAACTGGACAATCATAAATATATAGAAAGAAGACAACACTCCCACCAATAGAAACCTATCAATGTTGACCCTCAAAAAATGGACTAGTCATTGAAGCAGAGGGATAATGGGAACAATCAATAAAATTGAAAAATTAAGCCCTGGTTGGTCGATTGGCTTTCTGTTGTATGAATGGTGGCCAAATGAAAAAATTGGTTGAAACATGGTGGCAACCACTCCTCAAATACTGACCAAGAATCAATGCTCTACAAAATGGTTGGTTTTCTTTCCCTTTCCTCACAACAAAGGATGAAAACCTTGTCACAAATGGGCCATGGGTTCAAGGTCATGAATAATTGTCATTCTAGAGGTGGAGCTTTGGTTTTGAACCGTCAACAGACACTCCTTGGAGGAAAATTCTACTTGCAAAACCACTGGGATGTCCATTAGAAATATGGACCTGGAAAGCTTTGATAGATATTGAAAACAAAATTGGAAAATTCCTAACCCTTATGAAAGTAGGTTCGGAGGGATGATTAAAAACACTACATGGGTGTTGATTGAATGATTGCTATCATAGGGACTTCCTATAGAGGTCGACCTATATTGGGGTCCATGTTCTGAGAGACCAATTGTTGACTATTGGTCAATCCCTTTCTGTCATCTGAGATGTCATGCAACACAAAATATGATGCATGTTTTCCCAGAAAGACATGCAAATGTGGACTCTTCCAATCCTGCTACAAGACGTATTGGTTTCCTAGAACATTGACGATTCTACATGACTAGTCGGACACCATTCTACATTAATGGGATTTTGGCCCTCTAAAAAGGCATTGTAGACATGGATCGAATGCCACTAGAAACCCAAAGGCAGTATTGAACTCCATCTGGGGTCAAAGGGTTTTTTTACCATGGTATTTACTAACATTGAAGATAAAGATAGAATATTCGAAGGAGGAGACTATTTTTTTGCAACAGCAGGCCTCTATATGAGGCCGTGGAAAATGAACTTTGTTCCAGAAAGGGAGACATTCACCTCGGTTCCTGTATGGGTAAGGCTCTATTCCCTACGTCTCTATTATTGGCGACATGGGTCACATGTTGCCATTGGCAATAAGCTAAGGTGCTTTGTGAAAGCTTCGAAAGCCACTAGAAGGGGTAAATATACTTCCTATGCTAGGATTTGCATAGAAATGGATCTATCAAGCGCTCTCCCAGATGAATTAATCTTGGAAGTTTTGATGAGGAATTGGTCCAAACAGTGGATTACGAGCATATCCTGTTCAGATGTCATAAATGCCATGAACACGGGCACCTCATTACAGATTGTCCTCTTAGTAAAGTAGATAATAAAGGAGATCCTTAAACTGTGAAGGATATTGAAAGCTTTCAAAGAGTGGTTAATAAAAGAAAAGGGGGAAAAAAGGGATCAAGGAAACATCGCAGCAAGGGGCAAAAGAACAACATGAACAAGTTTCAAATACCAGAAGAAAAGGAATAAACGACAAGTGAAGACCAAGCAATGGACAAAGGACCTAAGGAAACAAAGAAGGAGGAAAACTACAACATAACACAAGAGATTAGTAACGGGAAAGAAACTATGAATAGTGAGACTGAAGCAGAAATGGATATGGAAATGACCCAAAGTGAAACATATTTGGAAGACCATGAACTACAAGAAATTCTTGAAAAGGAACATCTAGATCTAGAAGGGTTCTTGATGCATGGAACCACGAGAGGATTAGATTCACTACCCCAAGAGGTCTGTAATTGAATATAGTAGTTTTTTTATGGAAGACTCAATAAGGATGGCTAGAAACAGGAACAACCACTCACAAGCTGGAAGACAAAGGAGTGAAAACAATGAAACTATCCCTAGGAGTAGCTCTTAGAAATACGTGTAAGAAGAGAGGTTGGAAAAAGAAGAAGGAACTTCTGATGAAGTGTGGAAAGCTAATGATAGATTCGGGTAAGATGAAAGACCTAACAAATTACTCCTTTACAAGTCTTTAATAATGAAATTTACATCTTGGAATATTATAGGTCTAGGAAGTAAAAGAAAACAAAGATTGTTTAGTCATATCATGAAACGAGATATGCCGGACATGATTTTCATCCAGGAAATGAAATGTTCCATTTAGAAAATAAGATTCATACACAGCAAACGGCTCATTAGATATTAGTTTCTAGATGTTAAAGCAGAGAATAGAGTGGGGGGTATTCTTACTCTTTGGAATCCCCAAAGGATTAGCATTACGGATGCAGAGGCATCAAGAAATTATCTATCAGTGGTCATTTAACCTATCGGGGTTTCGAAAACCTTTCTGGTAACAAATGTTTATGTTCCTCAAAAATTAGAGGATAAACTCAAATTGTTAGAAGCCCTTAGTGACCTCAAGAGCAAACAAACTGGAATTCCTTGGATCATGGGAGGAGATTTTAACATGATCAAATCTCTCTCAGAAAGAAACGGAGGTACCAAAGTGCTTAATAAATACTCCTTAGCGTTTCAATCGTTTACTGACAATATGAATTTGGTTGAGTCATATTCAAGCTAGGGCCTTTTTACACGCAACAATAAAAGAGGAGTAGAGGCGCTGGTAGCATCTAAGTTAGACAGGTTAATGATATTGGAGGATTTAATGTTTCTAAATAGTGAACTCACAGATAGAGTGCTTCCTTTTGGAGGTTCATACCATTGGCCAATTGAGTTGGAAATCAAGGGTATAGATTCTCTTAGGAATATACCCTTCTAATTTGAAAACATTTGGCTCTCCCACCCTAATTTCATTAGTAACATTGAAAAATGGTGGGCTAAAGACTTGAAAATACAAGGATATAGGATGTACCTTCTTCATAAAAGATTAAAGAACATTAAGTTTAGACTAAAGGAATGGAACCAGAATGATTTTCGTAAGATTTTTGAGGAAAAGAAATCAGTGGAAATTAAAATCCAAGAACTCAACAATGCTCTCATAAACGATGGATTTGACAAAGCCAAAAGTGAGCAGGTTGATATATACCATCTAGTTTAGGAAAATTTATGCAAACAAGAGGAAATATTTTGGAGACAAAAATCTAGATTTCAATCGCTCAAGGAAGGAGAACGGAACACCAAATTTTTTCACATATCCACTATGGCTAACAGAGCTCACAACATAAACTCCATGGTTAAAAATGAGGGAGGGGAAATTTAAACCACTCACAAAGATATTGAAGCTGTGCTGGTCCAACATTTCAGGAACATCACTTGGGAAAACACTCTAGATAGGGATCATTCCATAAGGGGAATCACAGGGCATATCCCCAAACTAGTGTCCAAAGAGGACAAATTTAACTTCAATAGACCAGTTGAGGAGGAGGAGGTCAGCGAGGTTCTCAAAGAAATGCAGAATGGAAAAGCACCAGGTCACGATGGTTTCAATGTTGATTTTTTAAAAGCGTGTTGGCATATTGTCAGAGAGGGCATTGTGAATGTAGTTGAGGATTCTATGAGGAGTAAAACTATCATGAAATCTCTCAACACCTCCTTTATTTTTCTTATTCCCAAACAGGACGCAGCTCAATCTACATACAAGTACAAACCTATTGCCTTATGTAATGAGGTCTATAAGATAATATCCAAAGTAGTGGCTAATAGACTCAATCCTCTCCTTCCCTCACTAGTGTCTAAGGAACAATCAGGTTTTGTGGAGGGAAGACAGATTCTAGATAACATTATTCAAGCACATGAGGTGGTGCACACGCTTACCAGCAAAAAACAGGCAAGGATGATCATGCAACTGGACATTGCCAAAGCATATGACAAGGTGAATTGGAATTATATCAAGAAGGTTCTCTATGCTTTTGGGTTCAACACAACTAGGTGAGATAGGTTATGGCGCTAGTGTCCTCCTCTAGCTTTTCCATTCTAGTCAATGGATCCCCCTTTGAAATCTTCAATCCTTCTAGAGGCCTCAGGTAGGGAGACTGTCTTTCTCCCTTCCTCTTTATTCTTATGATGGAAGGGCTCGGGCGATCCATTAAGCAAGCCAAAGATATGGGTAAAATTAGGGGTCTTCAAATTTCCGAGAATAGTTCTGTGCTAACTCATCAACAATTTGTGGATGATACCTTACTGAAAGGAGTTTCGACAGTTAAAGAGGCTTTGGCCTATCAATAGATTCTTAAAGATTTTGCCCTGGCTATAGGTATGGACATCAACCTCTCTAAATCAAAAATCTTCTTCTTTAAAACTAACATTACTATCTTCTTTAACACTAAGAATTCTTGGATTCCATTGTGATTCCCTACCCTCTAAATATTTAGGAATTCCTCTTATTTCCAAACCCATGCATAAGAGTATTTGGGAACCGGTCCTTAATAAGATGCATGATAAAGTAAAAAATTGGACCTTCTATGCCTTGAACCTAGCCGGAAGGTTACTTCTGACTAAGGTTGTTCTTCAATCCATCCCAGGTTTTATGTTATCATCCTTCCGAGCTCCAAAAGGTGTCTTAGAGAAAATCAGAGACATTCAAAGAGACTTCCTGTGGGGAAAGGAGGAAAGTAGAAAGAAATGGGCCCTGTTTTCCTGGGAAAAAGTATGCAAACCCAAAAGCTCTAGGGTTCAAACTCTGGTGGAGATGGGTGTAGGAGCCAAAAGCACAGTTGGCCAGGATATGGAAAGAGAAATATGCTAGCTTGTGGCATAATAATGATCTCATAAGGATGTCTAGAACTATAAAAGGTTCCTACATATGGAACAAAGCTTGGGAGAACAAAGTCTAGTTCAAAATAATAGTTTCTAGGAAATTAGAGCAAGAGATCTTGCTCTCTTTTGGGAGGACAAATGGCAACAGGAACCAACACTGTTAATAGAAAATTTTGTATGCCTCAAGTAGGAAATAGATACCCAAGGGTTAATCAGAGTTGAGGATTTTCGAAATCTTTCACATACCTCTGAAAAATGGAGAAGGTGGAGAAACATTGATCGTGGAGAGGACAACCCCCTAAAAATCAAAGCAGCGGCTCTTGGGGACTTGCTCAAGCAAAGGATGATCTTAAAACCAGAAGGGCAGGATCAATTGAGATGGGATAATAACAAGCGAGGAGCCTTTAATATCAGGGAAGCTAAGGGTTATTCCAGCTTTTATGTTATCAGCCCTCCCAACTCCAAAAGGTGTCTTAGAGCAAATTAGAGACATTCAAAGAGACGTATTGTGGGGAAAGGAGGAAATTGGAAATAAATGTTCCCTGGTTTCCTGGGAAAAGGTATCCAAACCCAAAAGTGAGGTGGGCCTTGGCCTGGATGATCAAGAGATTCTATGTAAAGCTTTAGGAGCCAAACTCTAGTGGAGATGGGTGCAAGAGCCAAAAGCACAGTGGGCCAGGATATGGAAAGAGAAATATGCCAGCTTGTGGCATAATAATGATCTCATAAGGATGCCTGGAACTATGAAAGTTTCCTACATATGGAACAGAGCCTGGGAGAACAGAAGTCTAGTTCAAAGTAATAGTTTCTATGAAATTAGAGCAGGAGATCTTGCTCTTTTTTGGGAGGAAAAATGGCAACATGAACCAACACTATTAATAGAGACAAATGGCAATAGGAACCAACACTATTAATAGATAATTTTGTATGCCTCAAGTAGGAAACCGATTCGCAAGGGTTAATCAGAGTTAAGGAATTTTGGGATCTTTCGCATACCTATGAAAAATGGATAAGCTGGAGAAACATTGATTGTGGAGAGGACAACCCCCTAAGAATCAAAGCAGTGGCTCTTGGGGACTTGCTCAACCAAATGATGATCTTAAAAATGGAAGGGAAAGATCAATTGATATGGGGTAATAACAAGCGAGGAGCCTTTAATCTCAGGGAAGCTAAGGGTTACCTACTAGGGTTGAATCATAGTGTTCCAAACAAGGCATGGAAGCATCTTTGGAAGCAACAAGGATGGCTGAAGATCAAGATTTTTATGTGGCTGGTTCATCACAAGAAAATATTGACTTGGGACAATATTAGAAAAAGACGAATTATGGGGCCATCTAGATGCCAGCTCCTTGAGGAGTAAAAGGAGACAATGGAACATATTCTCAATAGCTGCTCTTATACTACTTGGCTATGGGAGTCATTCTCTTCAATTTTTTAGCAGTCTAATAGGGACAGAGGAAGTATCACAAATACCCTAAACCACTTGAGAAAAAATCTCAAGGACAACGAAGCCCTAAGTTGGGCCTAGGCCTTCACACCCGGCTTTATTATCTTAAACGTTTGGAAAGAAAGAAATAAAATAGTTTTGAAGCATGGTAAGCGTTCAACATAACAACTTCTTGACCTTATCTTGAAACAGATAAGAGAGACAGTCAAATCTACTGTGAGTAATATCCCCTCGAACCCCCCCACTGATGAAGAGCAGAGAATTCTCAGGCAACTGGGAATACAAGGGATAACTCCTCAAGGTAGAAACAGAAAGGATAAAACCATGGTTACTAAGAAGGACTACTGGAAACCCCCACTAAAAGGCTTTCTAAAATACAACATTGATGGTGCCTCTAAAGGAAATCGAGGAAATGTAGGTTATGGGGGAGCTATAAGGGATGATGAGGGCAATATTATATTTATCTTCCACTACCATTTAGGTAGAGATACTAATAACATGGTGGAAGTGATGGCGCTGGAGCAGGGTCTAGAGTTTCTATCACAGAATCATCACTCAAATGTCATTGTGGAAGAAGACTGAGATTACCATCAACACAAAAAAAAGAATTAGTGGTGGTTCCAGGAAGGAAAGATTCTCGAATCATTGGAAACTTATCCAGGTTTATCAAATAATATAAATGCATCTAAAGGGCCTGCAAACCATAATCTTCAACCACGTTCGATGTAATGATAATAAATTGGCCGACTTACTGGCCAATCAAGGTGTGAGTAGTGCTGAAGGCGGAATAGCTAAAAAGTGGTAAGAAATTCCTCCAAGTTGTCTAGAGGCTGACTGCGAAGAACAAATTATGGAGGAGAAGGAGGTATCCTGATATCGAGCTGGGTGGAATTCCAACATTGGATGACGCTGGGGGTTTCCAACTCAGACCAGCAGGGAGAACTTGAGAGGCAGATAGTCATGTTCAGACTCATGTTCTCCCAGATCTTCTCGACTGGGTTTCCCTGGTTTATGATTGACCCCTTGCGGATTGACCTCCTAATTAAACATGGGATCAGCTTTAGGTACGAGGGAAAGCCTCTAAAATTTTAGAGGTTCCAGGTTCAGGAGAGGGAGATTAACAACCACAAGAAGAACATTATTTTATCTTATAGCCAGTTTGTTCAGAACTCAAGGTCCCAGAATGTGAAACAAACTCCTAGGAAGTTTTCTATTGATCGAACCACTTTTATGTGGAGAGTGATTTTGGAGATTTCACAGCAATTCCAGTCAATCTACAACACGCGGCAGGGGGAGGGTACCAAAGACCGCCCTTTATAGAACATTAATTTCGGTTCATTTTGGCTAGTGCGATATCGTTCTCACCCATAGGATTTGATCGAAAGCGATCAATGGTTGGATTTGTTCATGCTTCTTGGTGGGGCAATACCACTTAACTTCAGTGCTTTTTGAGCTAAGTGATTTCACCTTAGTCGTTGATCTTCTTGCTTCTTATGGACGGCCCAGATGGTCCGAACCTTTTCGAGTTTGGGGTAGCGAGAAGTTTGCGGGTTGTTCCTTGGGTTAGAGATTTTTGTTGTAAGGGTAGGAAGTTTAGCCCTTGGTGACTGGGGCTTTTCTTTCTTTTCTCTTTTCTTGGCGTCAGGTAGATGTTTGTAAAAAGTGTACACTAGTTTTTGGCTTTTTGAAATAGAAGGATCCACACTTGCTTTAGCAAAAGAAAAAATATGGTTGTGCTAGTTACTACTATAAGTCTCTAACCTGAGGTAGTCATCAAAAAATATATACATCCTTTAACCATTGTATAATGGATCAGATTGCAAAACAAAAGTAGAACAAACATCTCAACAATCTGGATTGTACAGGTGAGCAAGTGCTGGTGGGGATTGATACTTGGTTTAGAAGTCGAAACAAATATATCCTCCATCAAATTTGTAAAATTTTTAAATACAAAGGTAATAAAAATAATAAATCAAATATGAGATAAACTCATCCATTTCAAGAAGGGTTGGTTATCTGCACAAACTTTAGATATACCTATACAATGGCGTCAAGATTAGGAATTATACAAATTACCTCTCAAATGATCATGTCAGGATTATGGACTCGGAAGATGAAATCATATGGCTACAATAAGAAAGTGGTATTTACAATGCAAAGGAATGTTATTTAGTTTCACATGTGCACGAAAACAAGAAGAGACATTATGGTGGTGGAATATCATTTGGAAGTTGAAGTGTCCTCCAAAGGCAGAGCTTTTACTATTATACATCCTTTCAAACAAAAACAAAATTCCTACAATAGATAACCTCAAAAAGAAATATTTCCAGTGACCATGATGGTCTAAATTTTTTAACCCTATAAAAGAAGTAGTTTGTGATCTATTTATAATCTACGTTGTCACTAATATGATATGGAACATGATTTATCAAGTATTGGGCATTTTTCTGATCCACCCTCTCACTAATATGAAATGGAACATGGTTTATCAACTATTGAGAATTTGATTAAGATGGAACACTAATATGATATGGAACATGATTTATCAAGTATTGGGAATTTGATTCACATGGAACATAGTGTCACTAATAGGAACATGGCAGGGTAACGGTCATGACGTAAACACACAAAAATTATGGAACATCTTGATCCTTGTTTGTTGGGCCATTTGGATTGGTAGAAATAGGAAAATATTTCAAGATGATATTTTCGTGCCTGAAAAAAAAGTGGCACATATCATTTCTATTTATGAGCTCATCCATGAGGAACGATCTTGTCCAAACCACATCATTTCAATTGAAGTCATTGATTATTCAATGCCTCGGCTTATTTTGATGGCCCAATAAGGCAAGGTATTTTGTGGTGGAACCAATAATTTCAAGATTTATAACACTTGAAACTTAGTCTTCTCTTTTAACTCGAAAAAGAGTGTAGCTACAAGTATTCGATGACTCCAAAATAGTCATTGACTGATTCAATTGGATAGCTCATGGTCACACACACTCACAAATATGTTGGATAATACATTACTTTTGAACATATATCTTGTTTACATATATACTGAAAAGCGAACACCATTTCTGATATATTATCCAAAGAAAGCTAGCAAAAGGACCAAGGCACATATGGTTAATTATTGAACACTATGGGGCTTAACATTAGCAGTATTAGTTGGTTGAAACATATTTTTGGAGGGCATGAAGACAAGTGATAGTAAAGAGATCCATGATATGGAGGAGATTTTCTTAGGTTATTTATTTTGCTTAAATGTATGTTTTTATGCTAAAGTAAGAGTAGTTCCTTCTATTTCATAATATCGAGAAAACATTTACAGAATATACAAGAACCCTGAACTCCAAGAGGTGACAGGGAAACAAAGGGCATGAAGCCAAAGAAAAGAATCACCCCGCTACAACAAATAGCAAAATATTTCATTACATACTTTTGGCAGAACCAATCAAACTAAAGGCAAGATCTCTGGCAAGCAAACCTCCGAGAAAACCAAGCTAGAAGCCCACCAGGACATGTAGCCCTATCAAAAGGCACCAACCGATTTGATGGGAAACACATCCCCTTGAAAGCAGATGACACACTAAAGTATCGCACCACCAAAACTGTTCGAGTAAACCGCAGACCCCGCCAGCCCCACGGCCCTACCAAACAGCTCGTTGAATCTAGAGCATTGAATTACCAAGTGCGATCGTATGACTGAGTAGGAAATCCTGTGCTCGAAGCCGATGATATTTAGGGTTTGGAGAGGGTGGTATAAGGAGAGGGCCCTCCTCCATGTGTTAAGATATATATGGCATCGTTACCGATAAACAAAAACCACTCATTATAAAAAAGCGGTGCGACTATAGCGAAACCGCCTACCCCACCAAACCCGTGGGCCCTGCCAAAGTGCTCGTTGGATCCAGAGCGTTGATTCGCCTTGCATCATCAGATAGTAGAGCAGAAAATCGCACACCCAATGTGATCAAACTTTATGGCACAGGGGAAGTGGCTTTTGTATTGGGCCCTCCACCACGTGGCATGATTTCTATGGCATTGTTGCCAAAAATCTGAAACCACTTTTAACCTGTCAGCAGTGCGATCTCTCCGAAACTGCCAAGAGGCGGGTTTGACTTCCATCACTAAAAAATTAAGATGATGTGGAAATATCTGAAGCTGCTTACTACGATCTGGGATGCTCTGACACCCATCACTTAGAATTGTCCTGAACGTGGTCCACTTTACCTCTACCCTTGTCTTACTTGTCATTGGGCACCTTTTTGTCCAACTTGGTGTAGCCCTTTGACCACTGACCATTGCTAATTGGGATTTTTCATTTTGCCTTTGTGCTCCTCTTTGTCCTCCTCTACCTGGTTATGGCAAAGTTTTTTTAGGTTACTCTGCACCATTGTATTCCACCTCCTTAATATTGCGCTGTCCTTGCTGCTAACACCTTGGTTGGCTAGAATGTGAGCCAATTTGTTGGCCTTCCTCCTCACATGAATAAATATGAGTGTACGAATTTGCTGTAGATGCACTTAAATTATTTAAAGGACTCTAGTTAACCTCCAGCGTTTTGTGACCTTTTCCAGCCCTGTACCATTACTAATTCTTTTGGCAGTGTTTATGACTAACTCTGAATCCACTTCTATTATGACATTCTGGCAATTACTCTATATCAAAAATTCTAAGCATTGTTCCAATGCCATAAGTTTTGCCATGTTGTTAGTGGCTTTTCCTAAGTGGCCATGGAAGAGGGAGATAATGCTACCCATGTCATCCCTTATAACTCCCCCAAAACCAACATCTCTGAGGTTGCCTTTGGAAGCTCCATCAATGTTTTACTTTAAAAAACCTTCACGGGGGGATGCGAGAATTCCTCTACCTTTTTTCTCATGCTTTCTATCCTATCTAGCCCTTCAGGAAAAAGCCCCTGCAAGTCTAACAACTGGAGGATTCTCAACTCTCCAACTGAGGGAGGATTTCTGGGGAGATTCCTAACCGTGGTGTCCACTGTCTCCTTTAGTTTTTTTACGATTAGCTCCACCAGGCTAAGAGGGGTAGACTTTTCGTCTTTGAATATTTTTTTGTTCCTTCCCTTCCACACATTCCTAATGATGAAACTCGGCAGAAGATCCCAAACACAGTTGAGAATTTTTTTCTCTGAAAAATTGTTCCTCTAGTTGTTTAGAGTATTGGAAATACTTTCTTTGTCTCTATCAGACTGTTTGAATATGTTCGCAAAAAATTCCCATATCCTGTCGGTGAAAATGCAGCTGTTGAGAAGATGTGCTAAAGTCTCCTCCTGGATCTCGCAAAGTTGACATCTGGAGGATCCCAGCATTCCCATTTTTTTAAGGTTGTCCCATGTTAAAAAAATTTTGTGGTGAACTAACCACATGAAAAGTTTGATTTTCATCCACCCTTTGTGCTTCCAAAGCTTCTACCAAGTTTTATTAGGAGCTCAGGGTTCTATATCTAGGAGAAAGCCTTTAGATTACTTGATATTAAAGTTTCCCTCTTTATTATTACCCCTTCTCAGTTGGTCCTGCCCTTCCATTACCAAAATTATTCTCTTATCCAGTAGTCTCTTGAGGGGTTCTGCTTTACTGTTGAGGGTTTTGTCCTCTCTACCCTCATTTTTTTTCCAAATTCTCCACTTTCCTACATTATGTGAGTTCTCCCAAAAGTCTTTCACCTTTACTAATCCTTGATTGTTAGTCTCTTGCTTGAGGCCTAAAAATTCTTCCTTTAGTAGATTTGGTTCCTGTTGCCATTTGTCTTCCGAGAAAAGTGCCTGATCTCCCTGTCTGATTTCCCAGAAACTATTTTTTTGTACCACTTCTCTGTTCTCCCAAGCTTTGTTCCATATGGGGGAGCCTTTCACTATTCCTGTCATATGTATGCTCTAAATCTAGCCACGCATTGACATATTTTTCCTTCCAGATGCTTGCCCATTGATCTCTAGGATCGTTTACCCACCTCCACCAAAGTGTGGCTACTGGAGCCTTGCTGAGAATGTCTAGGTTATCTAAACCCAGGCCTCCTTGCTTCTTGGGTTTGCAGGCCATTTCCCAAGAGACTAAAGCCCATTTTTTCCTAGTATCCCCTTTTCCCCACAGAAAGTCTCGTTGAATATTGCAAAATTGTTGCAAGACTCCTATTGGAGCTAGGAGGGTTGATAGCATGAAGATATGGATAGCTTGGAGAACTGCTTTCGTAAGAACCAGTCTACCAGCTAAATTTAAAGACCTATTTGTCCATTTCCTAACCTTGTCTTGAATCTTAGTTATTAATGGACCCCATATACTCTTGTGTCGGGGTTTAGCTGTAAGTGGAACCCCCAAATACTTGGAGGGAAGAGATTCTCTTTGAAAGCCTAAAATTCTGGAGACATTTCTGTGGATGACAATATAAGTGTTAAAGAGGAAGACTTTTGATTTGGTGACATTAACTTCCATACCTATGGATTTTGCGAAGTCATCCAAAATCTATTTGTAAGCAAGCGCTTATTTCACTATAGGAATTCTCTGTAACATGGTATCATCTACAAATTGTTGATGAGTTAGAACTTGGCCATTCTCCGAAAGTTGGAGACTATGAATTATTCTCGTTACTCTTGCATGCTTGATGGACTTCCCCAGCCCTTCCATCATGAGGATGAAGAGAAAGGGAGAGAGTGGATCTCCCTGTCTTAGACCCCTAGAAGGGAGAAAAAGCTTAGAAGGAGAGCCATTCACTAAAATTGAAAAGCTGGACGAAGTTACAAGGGCCATGACCCATCTGATCCAATTATCATCAAAACCAAACACTGTGAGCACTTTTTTGATGTATATCCAATTCACTTTATCATATGCTTTAGCTATATCCATTTGCATGATCATTCCTGCTCTTTTGTTTCCAGTTAACGAGTGAACCACCTCCTGAGCTTGAATTAGGTTGTGCAGAATTTGTCTTCCTTCAACATACCCTGTTTGTTCCTTGGAGATAAGCGTGGGTAGCAGGGATTTGAGTCTATTGGCCACCACCTTGGAGATTATTTTGTAGACAACATTGCATAAGGTGATGGGCCTAAATTTCTCTAGTGTTTGAGCATTATCCTATTTTGGAATAAGGGAAATAAAGGAAGTATTGAGAGCTTTCAAAATGGTCTTGTTTCGCCTAGAGTCTTCTACTATCTCTACAATATCCCTTTTAACAATATTCCAGCAAAGTTTGAAGAAATCCACAATGAATCCATCCGGGCCTGGTGCATTTCCTTGAGGACCTCACTGATCTCCTTTTCAGTTACAGGTCTATTGAGATTACCATTGTCCTCTCTAGATACCAATTTAGGTATGTATTTAATTAAATTCTTAATAAAAGGTTCTCTTCGTGAAAAGTTTTCCTTGGCAATGTCCCAAAAATGCTTTACTAACAATGCTTCTATCTCCTCATGGGCTTGATGAATTTGGCCATTCTCATCCTTGATCGAAGAGATTCTGTTATGAGTTATGTGCGCAATGGTAGATCTATGGAAAAATTTAGTATTGCGTTCTCCCTCTTTTAGCCATAGAACTCTAGATTTTTGTTTACAAAAAATCTCTTCTTTTATGCACAACCTTTCCCATTCTTGGTGGTATTTCTCTACTTGATCATTTTTGTCTTTGTCAAAGCCATTCTTAATCAAAGCTTGATTGAGCTCTAGGATTTTCGTTTCTACGATTTTTTTGCTTGTGAAAATATTGCCAAATTCCTTCTAGTTCCATTCCTTTAGCTTCTGCTTGATGTTTTTTAATATTTTATGTAGCAGGAACATAGATGATCCCTGAAACGATAGGTCTTCAGCCCACCATTTTCCAATGTTTTTTATGAAATCCGAGTGTGAAAGCCACATATTTTCAAACCTAAACGGTTTGTTTCTTGGGATGCCAATGCCCTTGATCTCCATTTGAATATGACAACGATCTGAGCATCCAAAAGGAAGAATATCTCCTATTATTTCCTTATCTAGAAGCAGAAGCTCTTCAGAGATCACGAATCTGTCTAGCTTGGAAGCTACCTAGGAATCCCCACCTCTTTTGTTGTTCAATGTGCATAGACCATTGTTTGTCTCAATGTCCACTAGCCTCATGTTTTCTGAAAAAATATGTTAAGTTGAGGAATCTTTGTATAGCACTCTTGTCCCTCCTTTTTTCTGTGAGAGAGATATGTTCATGTCGAAATCTCCTACTATAACCCACGGTATCCCTGCGAATCTGCTCTGAAGGTCCACTAAGGAATCAATAAACTTGATTTTTTCATCTAAGCTTTGAGGACCATAGACATTCGTTACAAGATATGTGTCCTTGGCTCCTATAGGTTGTATAAAAGCTGACAAATAATTTCTTGATGCCTCCGCATCAATAACACCTATTTTTTGGGTGTTCCAGAGGATGAGGATCCCCCGTGCTGTATTTTCTGCTTTGACTCCTATAAACTCATATCTGTTGAGCCACCTACTATGGATTTGTCTTATCTTTTGCACAAAGCATTTTGTTTCTTGAACAAAAATTATATGCGAAGCTACCTGTTTCATTCTATTATTCAACATTCTCTATTTCCTTTTTCTTCCTAAACCTCTTACATTCCATGTTGTAAACTTCATAATTATAGATTGGTAAAGGAGTAACTCGTTCGATCTTTCATGAATTAAAATTGCATGAATGAAAAATCTAATCTATCAAACTTGAAAGTAATCAAATCAAATCAAAGCAATATTTACAAAATGAAATCTATTCTACCTTACAACCTGAGTCTATCATGAGCTTTCCACATTCCATTAAAAGCTCGTTCTGCTTTTTCTTGCCCATTTTTTCCTGGGTTTCTTAGAGGTAATTATGGGGTTGATTTTACTTCTTTTCTTCCATGATTACCTGGTCTTTCAACGCTATTATTTTCTACCAAGCTCTTTGCTTGTGTTTCCCATAAGAATAACTGCTTTATACGATTGCATTCTTCTTGTGGTAGAGATTCTACCCCACCTGTTGTTCCCTTACTCAAGAACCCTTCTAGATATAGGTTTTCTCTGTCAAAAATCTCTTGTAACTCATTGTCTTCCACTTCCATCTCACTCTAAGTCATTTCTTGATCCATATCCATCTTTGATTCACTCATCATTATCCCTTTCTGTTTTTGTTTTACCTATTCCTGATCCTATTCTTCTTCCTTTTCCTGCTTGTCATTTCCCTCCTTCATTACTTGATTTTCACCTATTGTATCTTCCTCCTCTTCAAGAACATGGAACTCATTCCGCTTCCAATTTTTGTCATCTCTTGGGTGTTGATTTGGCCCTTTTTTTCCATTTTTTCCTTTGTAAGCCACCTTGTGAAATCCATCTGTTTCTTTCATTGTGTTAGGTTTGCTTTTGTTCTCTACCTTGCTGAGAGGGCAGTCTCTAAGAAGGATTCCGTGTTCATCACATTTTCTGCATCTAAATGGAATATGCTCATAGTCGACAGTCTGTACCCATTGCTCATCATGAACCTCCAAAATGGCCTCGTTTGAAAGTGCTCTAGATGGGTCCATCTCTACATAGATTGTCGCAAAGGAGGTGTATTTACCCCTTCTTGTAGCTTCAGAAGTTTTAACATACCTCCCTAGTTTATTGCCTATGGCTATTAGTGATTTTATTTTCTAGTATTCTAGAGGTAGCTAATAGAGTCTTACCCAAACCAGGACTCAGGTAAAGGTTTTCATCATCGACGATCGCATGTAGAGCCTTGTTGCTGCATAGAAGTAGGGCCCACCTTCAAACACTCTGTCTTTGTTCTCAATGTTTGCAAACACCATAGTGAAAAAACCCTTGGATCCTAGATGAAGATAGAAGCTTCCTTTAGGATTCCAGTGGTATGTCATCCATGTTTGTAAAGCCTTCTCGGTCGGCCATAGTCCCATGAATTTGCATATGATTGTGTAAGTGTGCATGTGCTCCTTGTGGCTCGATTATTTAAGATTAATCTAGGAGTAATTTCAGGTTTAGGTTTGCACAGTCCATTTTATTTCTTAACTTTTGTTCTGTGTTTTTTTTGTCATTTTCCTCCTTGTCTTTTGTGCCTTCATTCTTTTGTATCCTCTTCCCTATTTTTTCCTCCTTCCGTGTTGCTACCTCTACCTACCTCTACCTGATTCTAGGAACCCCTCTTCCCTTAATTATAAAAAAATTCTTTAAATTTCTCCTTTACCAAACTTATCCACATATTTATAATAATGATAATAATACCATATTTTTCATATAAACTATGACAAAGTGATAGCGGAAACTGATCCTTGCCACAAACAAATTTTATAATAATTTAAATGCGTTTAATATTTTAAAGATATTAAACTTCAAAATTTTTAATTGTTGTTATATCACACTTATTCAATGGTTGGTTTGTTTCGTCACACTCCAAATCATCACATGAATTATGTAGCCATCTCATGAACCACCACTATGTGATTTTCCATTACGGAAATGCCAATCCCGAGGGGAAGCATCATGTTCGTAAATTATCAATTACTCATCCTAACAAATAAAATTATTTGCGTTATCTGTTCACATAAAAAGATACGTGAAATTTTCTAAAGCATAAACGTTTCTTGAAAAATATGCAACTCTACTTTATCTTATACAAATCTAATCAGATAGTATTAATCTAAATTATAATAAACAAATGTAGACTGAAGCAATTATTAATTCAAATTCATCGAATAATTTTATTTATTTAGTTCTATGTGCATGCACCTGCGTAGGGCTAAAACAATGTATCTTTGCAGTAAGAAGGGCATACATGGTCCACTGCGTAAACCCTAAGGACCCACTGGTGCATGTGTTTCATGTCTCTCGCTCTGATAATTTCCAACTTGAATCTTGACCACCACTTACTTATGTCCTGCTTTTCCCTCCAGCGGTTCTTCCTCTTATCCATCTGCAACTCTGTTCTCTATTCCATGTTCCATGCACTCTTTCTTTACAATTATTACCTGCCACGCAATATTCATGACACTGTTGCCTTTCCGTAAGTGGCATTGCCAGGTTAAGTATATCCAGTAATTTGATACTCTGCCAAATGTCTTTTATGATTGGTGCTTCCATTGTTGGAACCATAATCATCATCGTTTATTTTAGTATAAGAAGTAGCCTACCATTTTACCATTTTTAGAGATGAGACACTTTGGTGACGCCTTCGTTAGGTGCTAAATTCACCGAAACGGTTCGGTGTTTTGATACATTGATTTGCAAATATTCGAATGCTTCGAATATTGAACATTGCTATGGAAATAATAATTAGTTTAAAAAATCTAATGATCTTTGGTACTTCTACATTGAGCATATCGTTGATTAAAGACTAGGTTAAACAATCTCGTGATTTTTTGCTTTTGTTGTAATCTTAACACATTCCACATTTCTTTGTGGATCCAAAGGTCACCTCTCATTATGTAAATGTATCCTTAGAATCCATCAGTGCTTATAGCATTTTCTAATCCCTCATTTTATATGTATATGTCGGTGAGAGAGTGACGATTTTTATAAATAATTTAGCGTTCATGTCTTACTTTGATAATATCTAATACCAATTTAATAATGTTTATCCGTATCACTGATATATAATTTCCTGAACATACATGTCATGCAGATTATTGAGGGAATGCCATAGATATCCGGAAGTAGATTACATAAGCAAAGAACCATAATATATTAGAATGCCAGTAATGCTGCAATATATATTTTTAGTGCTACTGTGGTTGGATTCACAAAGAAAATGATAATATGAACGCCAAGTGGTGAAAATGATAAAAGGGTTGCGAATTGTATTTGTACTTTTAAGTCTGCGAAGAGCCATTCATCAATAACTTTATTACATAAAGAGGATAATGTTAGATTTAATTTATGGGTTTTCTTAATTGCTTCAAACCCTAACCAAGATCTACTCCTTTATAAGAAATTGGAAATAAAGCACAGCGGAACTTACTCTCCATCTTCCAAAGCTCCTGGTCTTGACTTGACTTATTGGCTCTTGAATCCTTCCAAGAGGTTGCAATCCTTTTCTCTGGCTATCCTTCATAGAGTATCAAGTCTTCAATCAAGCAGACTATTTTCTGAGTGATTGCAAGCCTTCGGGACTCAGCCCTTTTATATCAGTCCCAATCCTATGGCACCCGAAATTTGGCTGTCAATTAACAGTTAAATTTCAGCCCCAATCCTAGGGCAGCCGAAATTTGGCTGTCAATTGACAGCTAAATTTCAGCCCCAATCCTAGGACAGCCGAAATTTGGCTGTCCAGATTTCTTGACAGCCAAATTTTGGCTGTCAAGAAATTTATTACTGCTATTATTTCAATCAATTATAATCGGTCCATTAACAATTATAATTGATTAACATTATTCTATATGTATTTGTATCCAAATCCTTATTTAAATACGTTTAATGCCATAACTTAATTAATCACATTATTTGGCATATTTAATCATTACATAAATGTAATCTTGCTGACAGTATTTGATATCATAATCATAATGCACGCATGTCCAACCTAATTATTGTAATTAGACGTCTCTAAATCCAACAATCTCCCACATGGACA
>APFE031377003.1:227385-240544 GCA_000404065.3 Pinus taeda
GCTTTTATATTTTTCCATAGTACCAATTGTAATTAAGCTAAAGTTAAAGTTAATGAAAACAGATTTTCTTCTCAATATTTTCTTCAAACTCCAGTTAAAATAAATCAAATTGGCATGATTCAAAATGCGTAATGGAGCTACTTAGATGCAGATGTAATCTAAAAAATCGTACACAACCTAGTGTGATTATTCAAATTTTAACTTTTCATGTAGCATTCAATGAACGGAAGGGGATGTTTACTCTTTATTATAGATTTCAAAAATGTTAATATTTGTTTTCTTTCCCGGGATTTTACTCTGTTTTTTTTTTTGCTTCAGCAATCAATAAATATTTTTACTGATTTGATTTGTTTTGGATTTACCACTAACAATTCATAATTCTTTACTGGAATCTTTGCTGAAATTTATGATCCATTCTTTGATAATGAAAATTCCATGGTAATTTAGCTCTCTCGAAAAAAAATTGTATTGAAAAAAAAACTTATATTTTTCCCTGTATATGCAGCTAATTGTCCTTTCAAGAATCTTCCAACTCGTGGCCAGTAAGTTTGACTGTAAATTTCATAAGGTTTATAAATCACTAGCTTAACCTTATAAGTTATAACTATTAATTTTTTTTTTTTTGAAAAACTAGTTACAAAGAGATTTTCGAATCAGACAAAGAGAATGGCAAAAACATATGGGGCATTGTAATAACCAAACATTTTACGTAAATAAATTACTTATTTACCCTGTGGTTGAATATTAAACAGAAATTAACATTTTCTTAAATGGATGGAAATATTATGTGTTAAAAGAAATTGAGTAATATGAATTGCATACTTATGTGTACATGGTAATTTCATATGAAAAGTTATTTTCTCTTTATGCTTGAGAATAGAAGAAAAACAGTTGCCAATACACTAAGGGGAAAACCCTAATTGTTTTCTCTTCCAGATAGAAAAGGGGAAAAGGGAAAAAGACCCGGGTGGTTGATGGAACAAACGGGAAAAAGAAAAGGCACTGAGCAAAAGAGAGAAGTGCTACGTCTGGTGAGGACCAGATAGCACAGGCACATTAGTGCTCCCTATTGCTGAGGCTGTGGCCAGCAAAGGATTGCTTGGGGGAGAGACGCAGTACAGAAAGCTGGTCTCGTGGCTGGGAGGATATCAAGAATTAAACCATTTTCTACAGGTGATAGGGGTGCAGACGACAGTAACAGGAGATCCAAGTAAGTATCTTCAATCTATAAGACCCAGAAGATTAAATGTTATTGACAGTACTGATATTTCGTTATAGTTACTGCGACATTATTATAAATGACTCAGAACCTGGTGTTACCGAAAATACTACTGTTGTTGTATAACTTACTTTGTTTATATACAAAGATATATGATAAAAAAAAAAAAAAGAGAACTGGTATTGAAAATCTGCATATTATCTACACAAGTATTCTATTCTACATACTGTTAGGAATCATAAAAGGAAGAAAACGGATAACTAAAGACTGCATACATTTAGTTATGTGCATGAACATGTATAATAAAGAAACCGTCGGATGGTAATAAGCAAGTACATTATTAGTCCTCTATCTTTGGATTAGTGAGACTGAGATTCCTGGAAAAAACACTGTAACTATATGATTATGAATAAAAACAGAATGAACCTAACTGCCGGTGTTCGGAAACGAAATGAGAATGCAGATAACTGATATGGTTCTAGATGCATAGCACAAAAAAACTGTAGACAATAACTGAAAGGTAACCAATGACAGAGAACTCGTATTACAGAACTGTAATCATTAACTGGAAGGTAACCAATGACAGAGAACTCGTATTACAGGCAGTACATGTATTGTAGAGTACGAATAAATAACACATATAAGATAGAAAAGAGGATAGAAAACTCATGCAACCGCTAGCATAGACTGTACCGTTATCACAGGTAAAACCCTCTAAGTTAGTAACGGTACAGACCCGCCCAGAAAACATATGGGTATTTTGCATTGCAAGAACTATAACATAACATGATCATAGCAAACAATACCGAGACCATGCCGGTTGCAACCAATACAGGTCGAAAGGCAGTGGCATGTACAGGTGGATACCACCTGGTAGCGTGAAGCTACAGCACAGCGCCAAAATATGAAAACAAGAAATCAATATATTTGTTTAACCACGCAGGGGGTTTCCCATTAAACAAAATCAGACAAATAATCAAGTAAATCGGTAGAACATGTAACCACGCGTCATCATTGACGGAGAGGGATAATGATGGTTCGCGGGCGAGCGACATCATACTTAGCCGAACCGGCTTTATCCGCAACTATAGAACTGATACATAGAGAAAACATGCTAAGAAACTGGTTACCCATGTAAGAAATTGTATGCATGATTATAACATTATATCACAAGAAGGACGACAGTTGTGATAGGAAAGGACTGTCCGCAAACATAGAACCCTTACAATTAAACCAGCATCATAGATATGCCATCATTGCCACTTAGTAATGCAAAAGTGAATAACCCATGTTCCATTAATCATTAAAAAAACATATATGGTCGAATAATATGTTCAGGAAACTCAAGAATGTTCGAGACTGATAAAACTGGGGATAAACCCTTAAATCCAAAATACATTAAGCTGCGGTCATGATGTGACCGAGTCTATCAAATACAAGTCAAACGGAAGCTAAATAAATATAACAGGAAACGGATGCCGCTCAGGATTTGAGCTCGGCTCATGAGATTTAAACCTTAAAACATTTAAACCCTAAGGGTATCTAACCACTCGGAATCCTATAACCGGACATCAGATTCCAGTATTAAAACATGAAGCAAAAGGAGAGCCCTGCCGTAAGAGATTTAACTCACCTTCAACAATAGATCTGGCAATCATCCCTGGCAGGAAAAATAGTATAAGGTCGATTTCATGAGCAACAACTAATAAAGCATACCGCGGAAAGAAGCTTACCTGTTTAGGTTGAATGGCGGAAGACGCTGCCCCTCTTCATCCCCGCGACCTTCATGGATTTTACATGGGTCTGCCAACATCGATTAACAGATTAATAAAACTATAAATTCAGTGGAAGAGAAGTGTTCATGAAATCAAAATAACAGTCTACCTTCCTGTCGATGAGCATTCTGGAGGAAGAGACCAGCGAGCTCTCCACCATCGTCAGGTCGTGTGACTGTGGCACACGTATGAACAGAGGAACGAACCAGAAAGACCTATGACAGTCACCGGAAGGAGGAACCGCTCTCTGGAGCCAGAACACTGAACAAATGACCCGAAACTTCAGGCTTGAAACCCTATATACTATGCTGCCAAAACAACTAAGCTCTCCACCGTCCGATCGGAAGATCTCATCAAGGCCGTCCATAGCAGTATTAATCCCGAGAAAGTGGCAGCCGCGTTGTGACATTAAATGTCTCAGCTACCAGAGGAAAATATCTGTGTAGTAGGTGGATTACGTGGACCGAGGGCCAGGTGTCACGTACTTACACATTGCAAATCGAATAATCAAGGACGAGCAATGGGTTCGTTCACTACATACAACTAGGGTTCGGACAACATTTTAGATAAATCAATTAATATATAACAGTTGTATTACCGTGGTAAAATATACAACCATGATCATGTATCGGTAGAGTCACGCATGTAATAATTTTTTTTTTTTTTTTACATGTAACTTTAAGTTTAGAAGGTTATGACATATGGTATCAGAGCCTAGATACAGCACTGTGGCCTCTGGGCAAGACAATAATGAATGGATCCTGTGGTAAATGAATTAATAGTTAGTCATTCCATTATTACTCTTGAACGGTTTTCTTTTACAGGAGTGGGCTTTGAAGAGTGGAAGACATGAGGAGGGCAGAGAATACGTCCCGACGACCTGTAATAGGACAGGGCATGACCGGAGCAGAAAATACCCCAGAGTTGTGGGTACAACTTGGAGAAGAAGCTAGAATTACAAATCAAGCCATCCTGGAAATAGTACAAGAGTTGAAGAATGAAATGGCTCGATTACAGGAAGATAATGCTCGATTGACAATAGAGCAAGAAAGGATTTTAAAGAGTTTGTCCGATAGGCAAAACCAGCTACCTGCTAATCCTAGTGCGGAACAACAAAGGATGTCAGAAGAGCAGAATCATCATATACCCCTTGAAGGATCAGAGGAACAGGAAGAATGCTCGGACAATGCATTCGAACAACAAACCTCGAAAAGACAGAGGATGGAATTACAAGGGGAATTCCGCAAGATTAAGCCACCACATTTTGACGGAGAACATGAGGAAGAAGCTGAACCATGGTTAATCAATATGAATAAGTATTTCCAGCTTTATGAATACGATCATAATCTGAAAGCACGATTGGCTATCTTCCAGTTGCAAGGAAAGGCTACCTTATGGTGGGAAGAGGTGAAGATCGTAAAAGGGGTTACCGAACAAAACATAACATGGGATAATTTCCAGAAATTCTTTAAGGAAAGATATTTAACTGAACGTTTCTATGATGAGAAAGCTAGAGAGTTCCATGATCTGCGATTGGGACAGCAGACTATGGATGAGTTCATTACCCGTTTTACTTCCCTACTTCGCTACGTGCCATATATAAGGGAAGAAAAGGTGAAGGTGCAGCGATTCGTTAGCAGTTTACCTCCGTACATGCGAGAGAGAATTGAATTCGATAATCCAAAATCGATGGATGAGGTAATCCGCAAGGCTAGAATCTGTTATCAGCAAGGAAAACAAAAAGGAGAAACTGCTAATAGGAAGTGGAGTGAGAAGAAGGGTTTCAAAACAGCTGGAAACATCAAAGGAAATCGCAGCAATGGAGTTAAAGGGACTGGCAAAGGAATAAACAACAAATTTGCAACGAAAACTACCCCGAAGTTCAGATCTGCCAACGAGTCCAAGGTCAGCGAACGAAAAATCAGGTTGGATACTGAAGGAACAGCAAGACCTCCTGTGCAGTGTTGGGGTTGTGGGGGACCTCACTATATTAAAAATTGCCCACAGCGAAAGGGGACTGAATATTTGTCCCAAATTCATGAAGCCTCAACCGTTGGCGAAGTGGGTCGAAGCGTACCCAGAATCAATGCAGCTTTGGAGGATCGATAGGCGGAGTACCAGCCAACGATGGTCGAGTTCGAAGGTAAAATTTCAAACCTTACCATATTTGTTTTGATCGATCCTGGGGCCATGCTAAGTTATGTGAACCCAAAAGTAGTAGAATGTTGTAATTTACAGTCTGCTAAATTTAAAAAGCCTTGGTTAGTGCAATTGGCTACTGGAGCCAAGCGACGGGTAACAGCCCAGATCAACGATTGCTCTTTCACTATAGCAGACCAGCCAATAACATCTAACCTGAACATACTTCCTCTGGGTTCTTATGACATTCTAATTGGAATGGACTGGTTGGAAAAGCATTGGTCATTAGTTGATTGTAAAACCAAAATTATTTATTATAGAGATCAACAAGGAAACAACAAAGAAATGCAGGGAATTAAGCGACCAGTGCAGGTTCGACCAATAACTGCAAATCAATTGGTAAAATGTGTGCGGAAAGGCTGTCAAGTATACGCCATTCAAGTGGGGTATGCGAATTCTAAGGATAAGACAGCATCCTTGGATAATATCTCGGTGATACAAGAATTTGCAGATGTGTTTCCGGAGGAGATCCTAGGGCTGCCGCCACGAAGAAACATAGACTTTACTATAGAGTTGGTACCAGGGGCTGCACCAGTGTCACGAGCACCCTACAGGATGAGTGTACCTGATTTGACAGAATTAAAAATGCAGTTGCAAGAATTACTGGAGAAGAACTACATCCGTCCCAGTGTGTCTCCATGGGGAGCCCCGGTGTTATTTGTTAAGAAGAAAAACGGCACCCTCCGGATGTGTATTGATTACAGACAATTGAATAAGTTGACTATTAAAAGCAAGTATCCCCTTCCTAGGATAGATGAATTGTTCGACCAAGTGAAAGGCGCGTCCGTGTTCTCTAAGATCGACTTACGATCGGGTTACCATCAGATCAGGATTAAAGATGAAGACATTGCGAAAACAGCTTTTAGGACCAGGTATGGTCACTATGAATTTGTGGTTCTGCCATTTGGGCTCACCAATGCCCCGGCAACCTTCATGTGTCTAATGAACAGCATTTTCCATCCTTATTTGGATCAGTTCGTGCTGAAATTTATTGACGATATCTTGATTTATTCACGCACCATCAAAGAACATCATGAACATCTTCGCATAGTATTACAGACCCTTCGGGAACATCAACTGTATGCTAAATTCAGTAAGTGTGATTTCTTCAAGGAAGAAATACAGTACTTGGGTCACGTAATCACAAAGGATGGAATTGCGGTAGATCTGGAAAAGATAAAAGCTATAATGGAATGACCAGTCCCCAAAGATGTAACAGATGTCCGATCTTTTATGGGATTGGCATGGTATTATAGGACATTTGTGGAAGGTTTTTCTAAAGTGGCATTTCCCATTACCTCACTACAGAAGAAAGGGACGCTGTTTCATTGGACCCCAAATTGCCAGAAATGTTTTGAGCGATTGAAGCATATGCTCACCACGGCACCTATTCTGAGTATAGCGGATCCCAATAAGGATTACGTGGTATGTACGGATGCCAGCAAAGAAGGATTGGGAGGGGTCTTGATGCAAGAAGGCAGGGTAATAGCTTACGAGTCTCGGAAACTAAAAGAACATGAGCAGAAATATTCTGCTTATGACTTAGAGTTGGCTGCTGTTATACATGCCCTGAAGATGTGGCGGCATTATCTCTTGGGCAGGAAATTTTTGTTGCATACCGACCACCACAGCTTAACCAATTATTTCAGCCAGCATACCTTAAGTGCTAGGCAAGCAAGGTGGGTGGACTTCCTAAGTGGTTTTGACTTTGATATAAAACACTTGCAAGGGAAGGAAAATAAGGTAGCAGACGCTTTGAGTCGAAAGGTACAAAATTTGTATGAAGTTTCCAGTAGTGGGTGGAGAAGCCCCTTCCTAGAGATGATAAAGGAAATTGCAGATCAAGATGTTGAATATCAGCAATTAAAATTACAAATACAGCAGTCTGGTAGAGGAAACAGCCAACAAGAATATGAATTAGATAACGTTGGAAGAATTTATTTCCAGAAACGGTTGTATGTGCCAAATCACAGTAGAATCAGAAACCTGATTATGGATGAATTTCATGTTAGTCATTACGCAGGTCATCCGGGTTATCAGAAAATGATAACAGCAATCCGGAAAGAGTATTTCTGGCTAGGAATGAAGAAAAACATTGTCGAATACCTGTCGCGATGCCTAGAATGTCAGCAGATTAAAGCAGAACATCAGCACCCAACAGGATTGTTACAACCATTGCCAGTTCCAGAATGGAAGTGGGAAATCATTTCCATGGATTTCATTACGGGGTTACCCAAGACAGAAAGAAATAATGATTCCATTTTCGTGGTGGTGGACAAGCTGAGTAAGGCTGCACATTTCATACCGGTACAATCCACATATAGAGCTGCACAGATTGCTCATATTTTTATGCAGAATGTATTCAATTTACATGGGCTTCCAAAAACCATAATTTCCGATCGTGATGTGAAATTCACATCAGCATTTTGGAAAACATTGTTTGCTGAACTAGGAACTCAACTAAACTTCAGTACAGCATACCATCCACAAACTGATGGGCAAACGGAACGAGTAAACCAGATGGTAGAGGATATGTTAAGGGCTTATGTTATGCAACAACCCACAAGGTGGGAAGATTACTTGCATCTGGTAGAGTTCGCGTATAATAATGGTTACCATACCTCGACGCAGATGAGCCCATTTGAAGTTATGTACGGACGGAAATGTCGTACACCCACCAGTTGAGGAGGACCAGAAGATAAATTGAGCTTAGGCCCTGAGATGCTGAAAGAAATGGAGGATATGGTAAAGAGGGTACGTGTTAACTTGAAAGATGCCCAAGACAGGCAAAAGAATTTTGCTGATCAGAAAAGGAGATTTAAGGAATTTCAGGTTGGGGACCATGTGTATATCCAGATTCAAGCCAAAAGAAGTACCTTGCAGTGGAGTGGATGTGCCAAGCTGGCACCACGATATTGTGGACCCTTCCAAATTTTTGCAAGGGTCGGACCGGTAGCATATCAGCTTGCCCTGCCAAGTCACATCCAGGTTCATAACGTGTTTCATGCTTCTGTTCTAAAGAAGTATGTGTATGACCCTAAGCATGTTATCCGATGGCAAGAGATTCAGGTGGGTGATTGTTATGATAAATTCCGCAAGAATTGTACATGGAAGGAAAAACTAATTCACAAAATTGTGTATTGTAGGTCGAGCCGGAAGGAGAAGTTCTGGTCGAACTGCTGAGCATTCTCGACCGGAGAGAAGTGCAGCTGCGGAAACGAGTTATTACCCAAGTTAAGGTTCAATGGCAACATTTTGGGCCTGACGAGGCCACTTGGGAAGATGAGGAATTAATGAGAAAAACTTATCCAGACCTGTTCGGGTCTGTGAGACACCGAGACGGTGTCCAATCTCAGGGGGAGGAGATGTAATGACCAAACATTTTACGTAAATAAATTACTTATTTACCCTGTGGTTGAATATTAAACAGAAATTAACATTTTCTTAAATGGATGGAAATATTATGTGTTAAAAGAAATTGAATAATATGAATTGCATACTTATGTGTACATGGTAATTTCATATGAAAAGTTATTTTCTCTTTATGCTTGAGAATAGAAGAAAAACAGTTGCCAATACACTAAGGGGAAAACCCTAACTGTTTTCTCTTCCCCATAGAAAAGGGGAAAAGGGAAAAATACCAGGGTGGTTGATGGAACAAACGGGAAAAAGAAAAGGCACTGAGAAAAACAGAGAAGTGCTACATCTGGTGAGGACCAGATAGCACGGCACATTAGTGCTCCCTATTGCTGAGGCTGTGGCCGGCAAAGGATTGCTTGGGGGAGAGACGCAGTACAGAAAGATGGTCTCGTGGCTGGGAGGATATCAAGCATTAAACCATTTTCTACAGGCGGTAGGGGTGCAGACGACAGTAACAGGAGATCTAGGTAAGTATCTTCAATCTATAACACCCGGAAGATTAAATGTTATTGACAGTACTGATATTTCGTTATAGTTACTGTGACATTATTATAAATGACTCAGAAACTGGTGTTACCGAAAATACTACTGTTACTGTATAACTTACTTTGTTTATATACAAAGATATATGATAAAAAAAAAAGAAAAGAGAACTGGTATTGAAAATCTACATATTATCTGCACAAGTATTCTATTCTACATACTGTTAGGAATCATAAAAGGAAGAAAACAGATAACTAAAGACTGCATACATTTAGTTCTGTGCATGAACATGTATAATAAAGAAACCGTCGGATGGTAATAAGCAAGTACATTATTAGTCCTCTATCTTTCGATCAGTGAGACTGAGATTCCTGGAAAAAAGACTGTAACTATATGATTATGAATAAAAACAGAATGAACCTAACTGCCGGTGTTCGGAAACAAAATGAGAATGCAGATAACTGATACGGTTCTAGATGCATAGCACAGAAAAACTGTAGACAATAACTAAAAGGTAACCAATGACAGAGAACTCGTATTACAGAACTGTAATCATTAATTGGAAGGTAACCAATGACAGAGAACTCGTATTACAGGCAGTACATGTATTGCAGAGTACGAATAAATAACACGTATAAGCCAGAAAAGAGGATAGAAAACTCATGCAACCGCTAGCATAGACTGTACCGTTATCACAGGTAAAACCCTCTAAGTTAGTAACGGTACAGACCCACCCAAAAAACATATGGGTATTTTGCATTGCAAGAACTATAACATAACATGATCATAGCAAACAATACCGAGACCATGCCGGTTGCAACCAATACAGGTTGAAAGGCAGCGGCATGTACAGGTGGATACCACCTGGTAGCGTGAAGCTACAGCACAACGCCAAAATATGAAAATAAGAAATCAATATATTTGTTTAACCACGCAGGGGGTTTCCCATTAAACAAAATCAGACAAATAATCAAGTAAATCGGTAGAACATGTAACCGCGCGTCATCATTGACGGAGAGGGATAATGATGGTTCGCGGGCGAGCGACATCATACTTAGCCGAACCGGCTTTATCCGCAACTATAGAACTGATACATAGAGAAAACATGCTAAGAAACTGGTTACCCGTGTAAGAAATTGTATGCATGATTATAACATTATATCACAAGAAGGACGACAGTTGTGACAGGAAAGGACTGTCTACAAACATAGAACCCTTACAATTAAACCAGCATCATAGATATGCCATCATTGCCACACAGTAATGCAAAAGTGAATAACCCATGTTCCATTAATCATTAAAAAAACATATATGGTCGAATAATATGTTCAGGAAACTCAAGAATGTTCGAGACTGATAAAACTGGGGATAAACCCTTAAATCCAAAATACATTAAGCTGAGGTCATGATGTGACCGAGTCTATCAAATACAAGTCAAACAGTAGCTAAATAAATATAACAGGAAACGGATGCCGCTCAGGATTTGAGCTCGGCTCATGAGATTTAAACCTTAAAACATTTAAACCCTAAGGGTATCTAACCACTCGGAATCCTGTAATCGGACATCAGATTCCAGTATTAAAACATGAAGCAAAAGGAGAGCCCTGCCGTAAGAGATTTAACTCGCTTTCAACAATAGATCTGGCAATCATCCCTGGCAGGAAAAATAGTATAAGGTCGATTTCATGAGCAGCAACTAATAAAGCATACCGCGGAAAGAAGCTTACCTGTTTAGGTTGAATGGCGGAAGACGCTGCCCCTTTTCATCCCCGTGACCTTCGTGGATTTTACATGGGTCTGCCAACATCGATTAACAGATTAATAAAACTATAAATTCAGTGGAAGAGAAGTGTTCATGAAATCAAAATAACAGTCTACCTGCCTGTCGATGAGCATTCTGGAGGAAGAGACCAGCGAGCTCTCCACCATCGTCAGGTCGTGTGACTGTGGCACACGTATGAACAGAGGAACGAACCAGAAAGACCTATGACAGTCACCGGAAGGAGGAACCGCTCTCTGGAGCCAGAACACTGAATAAATGACCCGAAACTTCAGGCTTGAAACCCGATATACTATGCCGCCAAAACAACTAAGCTCTCATCAAGGCCGTCCATAGCAGTATTAATCCCGAGAAAGTGGCAGCCGCGTTGTGACATTAAATGTCTCAACTACCAGAGGAAAATATCTGTGTAGTAGGTGGATTACGTGGACCGAGGGCAAGGTGTCACGTACTTACACATTGCAAATCGAATAATCAAGGACGAGCAATGGGTCTGTTCACTACATACAACCAGGGTTCGGACAGCACTTTAGATAAATCAATTAATATATAACAGTTGTATTACCGTGGTAAAATATACAACCATGATCATGTATCGGTAGAGTCACGCATGTAATAATTTTTTTTTTTTTTTACATGTAACTTTAAGTTTAGAAGGTTATGACAGGCATGCCAGAATTTCCATAAAAAGGACAAAAAACAGTTTGCCATTGTAGAGATGGCAAAGAAAAACACATTATGAATTCTAACAAAACGAGAAATTCTTACGTAAGGGTGCTCTGATACCAATTGTTAGATTTAATTTGTGGGTTTTCCTAATTACTTCAAACCCTAACCAAGATCTACTCCTTTGTAAGAAACTGAAAATAAAGCACAACGGAACTTACTCTCCATCTTCCAAAGCTCCTGGCCTTGACTTGATTTATTGGCTCTTGAATCCTTCCAAGAGCTTGCAATCCTTTTCTCTCGCTATCCTTGATAGAGTATCAAGTCTTCAATGGAGCAGACTATTTTCTGAGTGATTGCAAGTCTTGGAGACTCAACGCTTTTATAGCAGTCCCAATCCTATGGCAGCCGAAATTTGGCTGTCAATTAACAGCTAAATTTCAGCCCCAATCCTAGGGCAGCCGAAATTTGGCTGTCAATTGACAGCTAAATTTCAGCCCCAATCCTAGGACAGCCGAAATTTGACTGTCCAGATTTCTTGACAGGCAAATTTTGGCTGTCAAGAAATTTATTACTGCTATTATTTCAATCAATTATAATCGGTCCATTAACAATTATAATTAATTAATATTATTCTATATGTATTTGTATCCAAATCCTTATTTAAATACGTTTAATGCCATAACTTAATTAATCACATTATTTGGCATATTTAATCATTACATAAATGTAATCTTGCTGAAAGTATTTGATATCATAATCATAATGCACGCATGTCCAACCTAATTATTGTAATTAGACGTCTCTAAATACAACAAATACCCATCGGCTATTAATTGAAAACCTATCACTAACTATACTATACTACAGAAACGAAGAAAGAATGTTCCCCTGTGAAACAACAAATTAAGTTGGTAATGACTTTAATTAAATGGTGCAGACCCACATTGTCTTTGTTCCTTTTTCGGAAATGGGATGTTGAGTTGCTTATCCAAATGATCAAGTCTAAGTACAGCTTGACCATCCCACAGCCGCCAATGGCATCCGCATGTCTCCGAGATGAAAAGTCTGTACGAGGGTTTCCAAGGAAGATGCTTCTATAGCAGCGTAGATTGTCACCAACAAATTTTTTTTATGGAGTGTTGTTTCAATCAAACGCTTCATTTTCACCATGGGTGTCAAACCAAATATTTAATTTAAGGTATATTAAAACCCAATGTACCACCAAAACGATGAATCACGCCGTGAGAGGAAAACCACCCACTGATTAACCATATAATATATAATATATATATATATAATCTATTTGAAGTAGTTTTACCGCGTAAAGTATTTCGTGACTTGTTTCTTCGTTACCATGTAAAGCATCTGGTAAGCTGTTTTCTCGTCTTGTTTAGAGAGAGTATAAATATTTTTCCTCTTTCTTGAGAGAAAAAGCAAGTTTTTGAAGAAAATATAGTGTTCCCTTTTGATATATTATAATTTGATCAAATAGCAGATTGAAATAGTTAATACCTTTGGGGAAGTTGAATTGGTGATGCTGTGAAAATCAAGTTTTATATCTTACGATATGCTAATTTTAAATCTCGTTAACTTATTCTCTTACTCCTAAGCTAC
>APFE031377003.1:255286-273302 GCA_000404065.3 Pinus taeda
CGATGGTTTTTTGGTCCATGGTATTGGACGTGATGGTTTTCGGTCCATGGTATTGGATGCTTCAGCATGTATAAATATGTATTGTACCATTGAAAGGAATATAATGAAAAATCAAGTTGGTAGTCCCAGTTTTGGGATCAGGGGAAAATCTCTGTGCATACGTGTTTTTATGTGTTATTCTCTCGCATTGTTTATTTTTCTGTGATTTAGAATTCGTATGCAGGTAATTTCTGTACGGGGTTAAAACCTACACAAAAGAACAACACGAACAACTTTCAAATACTGGAACAAAAACGAAGAAATGACAAGTGAAGACAAAGCAATGGACAAAGGACCTAAGTAAAAAGAGGAGGAGAACTAAAACATAACACAAGAGATTAGTAATGGGAAAAAAACTATGAATAGTGAGACTGAAGCAGAAATGGATATGGAAATGACCCAAAGTGAAGTAGATCTGGAAGACCATGAACTACAATAAATTCTTAGAAAGCAACATCTAGATCTAGAAGGGTTCTTGATGCAAGGAACCACAGGAGGGTTAGATTCACTACCCCAAGAGGATTGCAGTTGAATACAACAGTTGTTTCTATGGAAGACTCAAGAAGGACGACTAGAAACAAGAAAAACCACTGACAAGCTGGAAAACAAAGGAGTGAAAACAATGAAACCATCCCTATGAATAGCTCCTAGAAATGTGAGTCAGAAGAGAGGCTGGAAAAAGCAGAAGGAACTTCTGATGGAGTGTGGAAAGCTAATGATAGATTCGGGTAAGATGAAAGACCTAACCAGTTACTCCTTTACAAGTCTTTAATAATGAAATTTACATCTTGGAATATCATAGTTCTAGGAAGTAGAAGAAAATAAAGATTGCTTAGTCATAGAATGAAACAAAATATGCCAGACATGATTTTCATCCAGGAAATGAAATGTTCCATTCAAAACATAAGACTCATACACAAATTATGGCTCATTAGATATGAGTTTCTAGAGGTTAAAGTGGAGAACACAGTGGGGGGTATTATTACTCTTTATAATCCCCAAAGGATTAGCATTATGGATGCAGAGCCATCAAGAAATTATCTATCAGTGGCCATTGAACCTATCTGGGTTTCGAAAACCTTTCTGCTAACAAATGTTTATGGCCCTAAAAAATTAGAGGATAAACTCAAATTGTTAGAAGCCCTTAGTGACCTCAGGAGCAGACATACTAGAATGCCTTGGATCATGGGAGGATATTTTAACATGATCAAATCTCTCTCAAAAAGAAACGGAGGTACCAAAGTGCTTAATAAATACTCCTTAGTGTTTCAATCATTTACTGACAATATGAATTTGGTTGAGTCATATTCAAGCTAGGGCCTTTTTACACGCAACAATAAAAGAGGAGTAGAGGTGCTGGTAGCATCTAAGTTAGACAGGTTAATGATATTGGAGGATTTAATGTTTCTAAATAGTGAACTCACAGCTAGAGTGCTTCCTTTTGGAGGTTCATACCATTGGCCAATTGAGTTGGAAATCAAGGGTATAGATTCTCCTAGGAATATACCCTTCTAATTTGAAAATATTTGGCTCTCCCACCCTAATTTCATTAGTAACATTGAAAAATGGTGGGCTAAAGACTTGCAAATACAAGGAGCTAGGATGCACCTTCTTCATAAAATATTAAGGCACATTAAGTTTAGACTAAAGGAATGGAACCAAAACGATTTTGGTAAGATTTTTGAGGAAAAACAATCAGTGGAAATTAAAATCCAAGAACTCAATAAGGCTCTCATAAACAATGGATTTGACAAAGCTAAAAGTGAGCAGGCTGATAAATACCATCTAGTTTTGGAAAATTATGCAAACAAGAGGAAATATTTTGGAGACAAAAATCTATAATTCAATGGCTCAAGGAAGGAGAACGAAACACCAGATTTTCTCACAGATCCACTATGGCTAATAGATATCACAACATAATCTCCATGATTAAAAATGAGGGAGGGGAAATTCAAACCACTCACAAAGATATTGAAGCTGTGTTGGTCCAACATTTCAGGAACATCACTTGGGAAAATAGTCTAGATAGGGATCAATCCATAAGGGGAATCACAGGGCATATCCACAAACTGGTGTCCAGAGAGGACAACTTTAACCTCAATAGAGCAGTTGAGGAGGAGGAGGTCAGTGAGGTTCTCAAAGAAATGCAGAATGAAAAAGCACCAGGTCGCGATGGTTTCAATGTTGATTTTTTAAAAGTGTGTTGGCATTTTGTCAAAGAGGACATTGTGAATGTAGTTGAGGATTCTAGGAGTAAAACTATCCTGAAAGCTCTCAACACCTCCTTTATTTCCCTTATTCCCAAACAGGACACAGCGCAATCTACAGACAAGTACAAACCTATTGCCTTATGTAATGTGGTCTATAAGATAATATACAAAGTAGTGGCTAATAGACTCAAACCTCTCCTTCCCTCACTAGTGTCTAAGGAGAAATCAGGTTTTCTGGATGGAAGACAGATTCTAGATAACATTATTCAAGCACATGAGGTGGTGGACATGTTCACTAGCAAAAAATAGGCAGGGATGATCATGCAACTGGACATTGCCAAAGCGTATGACAAGGTGAATTGAAATTATGTCAAGAAGGTTCTCTATGCTTTTGGGTTCAACCACAGCTGGGTCAGATGGGTTATGGCGCTAGTGTCCTCCTCTAGCTTTTCTATTCTAGTCAATGGATCCTTGTCTGAAATCTTCAATCCTTCTAGAGGCCTCAGGCAAGGAGACCCTCTTTCTCCCTTCCTCTTTATTCTTATGATGGAAGGGATCGAGCGATCCATTAAGCAAGCCAAAGATATGGGTAAAATTAGGGGTCTTCAAATTTCCGAGAACAGTTCTGTGCTAACTTATCAATAATTTTTGGATGATACCTTACTGCAAGGCGTTCCAACAGTCAAAGAGGATTTGGCCTACTAACAGATTCTTAAAGATTTTACCCTAGCTACAGGTATGGAAGTCAGCCTCTCTAAATCAAAAATCTTCTTCTTTAACACTAACATTGCTATCCAAAGAAATATCTCAAGAACTCTTGGATTCCAACGTGATTCCCTCCCCTCTAAATATTTAGGAATTCCTCTTACTACAAGACCCATGCATAAGAGTATTTGGGAACCGTTCCTTAATAAGATGCAAGATAAAGTAAAAAATTGTACCTTCCGTGCCTTGAACCTTGCCGGAAGGTTAGCTCTGACTAAGGCTGTTCTTCAATCCATCCCAGTTTTTATGTTATCAACCCTCCCAGCTCCAAAAGGTGTCTTAGAGAAAATCAGAGACATTCAAAGAGACTTCGTGTGGGGAAAGGAGGAAACTAGAAAGAAATGAGCCCTGGTTTCTTGGGAAAGGGTATGCAAACCCAAAAGTCAGGGGGGCCTTGGCTTGGACAATCAAGAGATTCTATGTAAAGATCTAGGAGCCAAACTCTGGTGGAGATGGGTGCAGGATACAAAAGCACAGTGGGCTAGGATATGCAAAGAAAAATATGCGAGCTTGTGACATAATAATGATCTCATAAGGATGTCTGGAACTATAAAAGTTTCCTACATATGGAACAGAGCCTGGGGGAATAGAAGTCTAGTTCAAAATAATAGTTTCTATGAAATTAGAGCAGGAGATCTTGCTCTTTTTTGGGAGGACAAATGGCAACATGAAGCAACACTATTAATAGAGACAAATGGCAACAGGAACCAACACTATTAATAGAGAATTTTGTATGCCTCAAGCAAGAAATAGATTCCCAAGGGTTAATCAGGGTTAAGGAATTTTGGGATCTTTCGCATACATCTGAAAAATGGAGAAGCTGGAGAAACATTGATTGTGGAGGGGACAACCCCCTAAGAATCAAAGAAGTGGCTATTGTGGACTTTCTCAAGCAAAGGATGTTCTTAAAAAAGGAAGGGCAGCATCGATTGAGATGCGGTAATAACAAGTGAGGAGACTTTAATCTTAGGGAAGCTAAGGGTTATCTACTAGGGCTGAATCATAGTGTTCCAGACAAGGTGTGGATGCATCTTTGGAAGCAGCAAGGATGGATGAAGATCAGGATTTTTATGTGGCTGGTTCATCACAAGAAAATACTGACTTGGGACAATATTAGAAAAAGGGGAATTATGGGGCCCTCTAGATGCCAGCTCTGTGAGGAGTAGGATGAGACAATGGAACATATTCTCAATAGCTGCTCTTATACTAATTGGCTGTGGGAGTCGTTCTCTTCAATTTTTCAGCAGCCTGAAAGGGAAAGAGGAAGTATCACAAATACTCTAAAACACTAGAGAAAAACTTTCAAGGAGAACGAAGCCCTAAGTTGGGCCTAGACCTTCACACCCGACTTTAATATCTTGAACATTTGGAAAGAAAGAAGTAAAATAATTTTCAAGAATGGTAAGTCTTCAATAAAAAACCTTCTTGACCTTATCTTGAAGCAGATCAAAGAGACAGTCAAATCAACTGTGAATAATATCCCCTCGAACCCGCCCACTAATGAAGAGCAGAGAATTCTCAGGAAACTGGGAATGCAAGGGATAATTGCTCAAGGTAGAAACAGAAAGGATAAAACCATGGTTACTGAGAAGGACTACTAGAAACCCCCACTGAATCTGGGAAAATGCAGGTTATGGAGGAGCTATAAGGGATGATGATGGAAATATTATATTTATCTTCCACTAACATTTAGGTATATCTACTAATAACATGGCGAAAGTGATGGCGCTGTAGCGAGGTCTAGAGTTTGTATCACAGAATCCTCACTCAAATGTCATTGTGGAAGAAGATTTTGAGATTACCATCAACGCAACAAAAAGAATCAGTGGTGGTTCTAGGAAGGATAGGGTCTCGAATCATTGGAAACTTATCCAGGTTTATCAAAGAATACAAATGCATCTAAAGGGCCTTCGAACCATAAGATTCAACCACGTTAGACGTAATGCCAATAAACTGGCTGACTTACTAGCCAATCAAGGTGTGAGTAGTGCTGAAGGTGGAATAGCTAAAAAGTGGCAAGAAATTCCTCCAAGTCGTTTAAATGCTAGCTGCAAAGAACAAATTACGGAGGACAAGTAGGTCTCCCGATAAGGAGCTGGGTGGAATTCCAAGATTGGACGACACTGGGGGTTTCCAACTCAGTCCAGCAAGTAGAACCTGAGAGGCAGATAGTCATGTTCAGACTCATCTTCTCCCAGATCTTCTCGACTGGGTTTCCTTGGTTTATGGTTGACCCCATCCGAATTGATCTCCTAATTAAACGTGGGATCAACTTCAGGTACGAGGGAAAGCCTCTAAAATTTTCGAGGTTCCAGGTTCAGGAGAGGGAGATTAATAGCTGCAAGAAGAACATTCTTTTATCTGACAGCCAATTTGTTCAGAACTCGAGGTCCCTGCATGTGAAACCACCTCCTAGGAAGTTTTCTATTGATCGCACTGCTTTTATGTGGAGAGCAATTTCAGAGATTTCACAATGATTCCATTCAATCTACAACACGTGGCACGAGGAGGTTACCAAAGACCGCCCTTTATGGAACATTAATGTTGGTTCATTTTAGCCAGTGCGATGTCATTCTCACCCATAGGATTTTATCAAAAGCGATCAATGGTTGGATTTGTTCATGCTTCTTAGTGGGGCAGTACTGCTTAACTTCATCGCTTTTTAAGCTAAGCGATTTCCCCTCAGTCATTGATCTTCTTGCTTCTTATGGATGGCCCAAATGGTTCGGACCTTTCTGAGTTTGGGGTAGCGGGAGGTTTGCGGGTTGTTCCTTGGGTTAGAGATTTTTGTCGTAAGGCTAGGACGTTTAGCCCTTGGTGCCTGGGGCTTTTCTTTCTTTTCTCTTTTCTTGGCATCTGGTAGACGTTTGTAAAAAGTGTACACAAGTTTTTGGCTTTTTGAAATAGAAGGATCCACACTTGCTTTAGCAAAAGAAAAAATATGGTTGTGCTAGTTACTACTATAAGTCTCTAAGCTGAGGTAGTCATCAAAAAATATATACATCCTTTAACCGTTGTATAATGGATCAGATTACAAAACAAAAGTAGAACAAACATCTCAACAATCTGGAAAGATGTTGTGAATTCTTTCAACATCATTGAATAGATCTTGGATTGGAGAGGAGGTACAGGTGAGCAAGTGCTGGTGGGGATTGATCTTTGGTTTAGAAGTGGAAACAAATATATCCTCCATCAAATTTGTAAAGTTTTTAAATACAGAGGTAATAAAAATAATAAATCAAATATGAAATCAACTCATCCGTTTCAGGAAGGGTTGGTTATCTGCACAAACTTTAGATATAGCTATACAATGGCATCAATATTGGGAATTATACAAATTACGTGTCAAATTCTCATGTCAGGGTTATGGACTGGGAAGATGAAATCATATGGCTATAATAAAAAAGTGGTATTTACAATGCAAAGGAAGATTATTTAGTTTCACATGCGCACGAAAACAGGAATAGATGCTATGGTGGTGGAATATCATTTGGAAGTTGAAATGTCCTCCAAAGGCAGAGCTTTTACTATTCTACATCCTTTCAAACAAAACCAAAATTCCTACAACATATAACCTCAAAAAAAATATATTTCGAGCGGCCAACATGGTCTAGAATTTTTAACCCTGTAAAAGAACTAGTTTGTGATCTATTTCTAATCTACGTTCTCACTAATATGATATGGAACATGATTTATCAAGTATTGGGAATTTTTCTGATCTACCCTCTCACTAATATGATATGGGACATGGTTTATCAAATATTGAGAATTTGATTAATATGGAACACTAATATGATATTGGTCATGATTTATCAAGTATTGGGAATTTGATTCACATGGAACATAGTGTCACTAATAGGAGCATGGCAGGGTCAGGGTCATGAGGTAAACACACAAAAATTATGGAACATCTTGATCCTTGTTTGTTGGGCCATTTGGATTGGTAGAAATAGGAAAATATTTCAATATGATATTTTCGTGCCTGAAAAATTAGTGGCACACATCATTTCCATTTATGAGCTCATCCATGAGGAACGATCTTGTCCAAACCACATCATTTCAATTGAAGTCATTGATTATTCAATGCCTCGGCTTATTTCGATGGCCCAATAAGGCAAGGTATTTTGTGGTGGAACCAATAATTTCAAGATTTATAAAACTTGAAACTTAGTCTTTTTCTTTTAACTCGAAAAAAAGTGTAGCGAAAAAGAGTGTAGCTACAAGTATTCGATGACTCCAAAATAATCATTGACTCATTCAATTGGATAGCTCATGGTCACGCACACTCACAAATCTATTGGATAATACATTACTTTTGATCATATATCATGTTTACATATATAAAGAAAAAGGAACACCATTTTTGATCTATTATCCAACGAAAGCTAGCAAAAGGACCAGGGCACATATGGTTAATTATTGAGCACTATGGAGCTCAACATTATCAATATTAGTTGGTTGAAAGATGTTTTTGGAGGGCATGAAGACAAGTGATAGTAAAGAGATCCACGATATGGAGGAGATTTTCTTATGTTATTTATTTTGCATAAATGTATGTTTTTTTGCTAAAGTAAGAGTAGTTCCTTCTATTTCATAATATCGAGAAAAAATATACAGAATATACAAGAACCCTGAACTCCAAGAGGTGACAGGGAAACAAAGGGCATGAAGCCAAAGAAAAGCATCACCCCGCTACAACAAACAACAAAATCTTTCATTATATACTTTTTTCAGAACCAATCAAACTAAAGGCCAGATCTCCGGCAAACAAACCTCCAAGAAAACCAAGCTAAAAGCCCACCAGGACACGTGGCCCCATCAAAAGGCACCAACCGATTTTATGGAAAACACATCCCCTTGCCAACGGATGACACACCAAAGTATCACACCACCAGAACTATTCGAATAAACTGCAAACCCCGCCAACCCCACGGCCCCACCATACAGCGTGTTCAATCTAGAGTGTTGAATTACCAAGTGCTGTCGGACAAGTAGGTAGTAAATGGTGCACGCGAAGCTGATGATATTTAGGGCCCAGAGAGGGTGGTATAAGGATAGGGCCCTCCTCCATGTGTTAAGATATCTATGGAATCACTGCCAATAAACAAAAAACCACTCATTATAAAAAAGCGGTGTGACTGCAGGGAACCGCCTACCCCACCAAACCCGTGGGCCCTACCAAAGTGCTCGATGGATCCAAGGCATTGATTCGCCTTGTGCCATCAGACGACATAGCAGAAAATTGCATGCCCGATGTGATCGACCTTTATGGCACGGGGGAAGTGGTTTTTGTATTGGGCCTTCCACCACGTGGCATGATTTCTATGGCATCGCTGCCAAAGATCCGAAACCACTTTTAACCTGTAAGCATTGCGATCTCTATGACACCACCCAAACGCGGTTTTGACTTCCATCACTGAAAAATTAGGATGATGCAGAAGTATCTGAAGCTGCTTACTATGGTCTGGGAAGCTTTGACGCCCGTCACTTAGAATTGTCCTGAACATGGTCCACTTTACCTCTACCCTTGTCTTAACTATCATTGGGCACCTTTTTTTCCAAATTGGTGTAACCCTCTGACCACTCACCATTGCTAATTGGGATTTGTGATTTTGCGTTTGTACTCCTCTTTGTCCTCCTCTACCTGGTTATGGAAGAGTTTTTTTAGGTTACTCTGCACCATTGTATTCCACCTCCTTAAGATTGCGTTGTCCTTGCTACTAACACCTTAGTTGGCTAGAATATCAGCCAATTTGTTGGCCTTTCTCCTCACATGAAGAAATCTGAGTGTACGAAGTTCCTGTAAATGCACTTCAATTCTTTGAAGGACTGTAGTTAACCTCCAACGTTTTGTGACCTTTTCCAGCCCTGTACCATTACTGATTCTTTTGGCAGCACTTATGACTAACTCTGAATCCGCTTCTATTGTGACATTTCGGCAATTATTCTGTATTAAAAATTCTAAGTATTGTTCCAATGCCATAAATTCTACCATGTTGTTTGGCTTTTCCTAAGTGACCATGGAAGAGGGAGATAATGCTACCTGTGTCATTCCTTAGAACTCCCCCAAAACCAGCATCTCCCAAGTTGTCTTTGGAAGCTCCACCAATGTTTCACTTTAAAAAACCTTCAGGTGGGGGATGCCAGAATTCCTACACCTTTTCTCTCATGCTTGCTATCCTATCTAGCCCTTGAGGAAAAAGCCCCTGCAAGTCTAACAACTAGAGCATTCTCAACTCTCCAACTAAGGGAGGATTTTTGGGGAGATTCCTAGCCGTGGTGCCCACTATCTCCTTTAGTTGTTTTATGGTTGGCTCCACCAGGCTAAGAGTGGCAGACTTTTCCTCTTTGAATATTATTTTGTCCCTTTCCTTCCACACATTCCAAATGATGAAACTCGGAAAAATATCCCAAACACAGTTGAGAATTTCATTCTCTGAAAAATTGTTCCTCTAGTTGTTTAGAATGTTGGCAATACTTTCTTTGTCTCTATCAGACTGTTTGAAGATGTTGGTAAAACATTCCCATATCCTGTCAGTGAAAATGCAGCTGTTGAGACGATGCACTAAAGTCTCCTCCTGGATCTCACAGAGTTGACATCTGGAGAGTCCCAACATGCCCCTTTTTTAAGGTTGTCCGAGGTTAAAATTTTTCTGTGGTGAACTAACCACATAAAAAGTTTGATTTTCATCCAGCCTTTGTGCTTTCAAAGCTTCTACCAAGTTTTATTAGGAGCTCAGGGTTCTATATCGAGGAGAAAACCTTTAGCTTACTTGATATTAAAGTTTCCCTCTTTGTTATTACCCCATCTCAGTTGGTCCTGCCCTTCCATTACTAAAATTATTCTCTGATCCAGCAGCCTCTTGAGGGATTATGCTTTACTGTTGAGGGTTTTGTCCTATCTGCCCTCAATTTTTTTCCGGATTCTCCAGTTTCCTACATTATGTGAGTTCTCCCAAAAGTCTTTCACCTTTACTATTCCTTGATTGTTAGTCTCTTGCTTGAGGCCTAAGAATTCTTCCTTTAGTATATTTGGTTCTTGTTGCCATTTATCTTCTGAGAGAAGTGCTTGATCTCCCTCTCTGATTTCCCAGAAACTATTTTTTTACATAACTTCTCTCTTTTCCTATGCTTTGTTCCATATGCGAGAGCCTTTCACTATTCCGGTCATACGTATGGTCTCGAATCTAGCCAGGCATTGGTATATTTTTCCTTCCAGATGCTTGGGCATTGAGCTCTAGGATCCTTTGCCCACCTCCACCAAAGTTTGGCTCCTAGAGCCTTGTTGAGAATCTCTGGGTTGTCTAAACCCAGGCCTCCTTGCTTCTTGGGTTTGCAGACCTTTTCCCAAGAGACTAAAGCCCATTTTTTCCTAGTTTCCTCTTCGCCCCACAGAAAGTCTCATTGAATATTGTGAAATTGCTGCAAGACTCCTATTGGAGCTAGGAGGGCTGATAGCATGAAGATAGGGATAGCTTGGAGAACTGCTTTAGTAAGAGTGAGTCTACCAGCTAAATTTAAAGATCTATTTGTCCACTTCCTAACCTTGTCTTGCATTTTAGTTATTAATGGATCCCATATACTCTTGTGTCTGGGCTTAGCTGTAAGTGGAACCCCCAAATACTTGGAGGGAAGAGATTCTCTTTGAAAGCCTAAAATTTTGGAGACATTTCTCTGGATGGAAATATGAGCGTTAAAGAGGAAGACTTTTGATTTGGTGAGGTTAACTTCCATACCTGTGGCTTTCGCGAAGTCATCCAAAATCTGTTTGTAATCAAGTGCTTCTTTGACTGTAGAAATTCCCTATAACATGGTATCATCTACAAATTGTTGATGAGTTAGAACTTGGCCATTCTCCGAAAGTTGGAGAGCATGAATTCTTCCCGTTACTCTTGCATGCTTGATGGACTGTCCCAACCCTTCCATCATGAGGATGAATAGAAAGGGAGAGAGCGGATCTCCCTGTCTTAGATCCCTTGGAGGGAGAAAAAGCTTAGAAGGAGAGCCATTCACTAAAATTGAAAAGCTGGACGAAGTTACAAGGGCCATGACCCATCTAACCCGATTATGATCAAATCCAAACGTTGTGAGCACTTTTTTGATGTATATCCAATTCGCTTTGTCATATGATTTAGCTATATCCAGTTGTGTGATCATTCTCGCTCTCTTTTTTCCAGTTAAAGAGTGAACCACCTCGTGAGCTTGAATTAGGTTGTGCAGAATTTGTCTTCCTTCAACATACCTTGTTTGTTCCCCGGAGATAAGCCTGGGTAGGAGGGGTCTGAGTCTACTGGCCACCACCTTGGAGATTATTTTGTAGACAACATTGCATAAGGCGATGGGCCTAAATTTCTCTAGTGTTTGAGCACTATCATGTTTTGGAATAAGGGAAATAAAGGAAGTATTGAGAGCTTTCAAAATGGTCTTGTTTCGCCTGGAGTCTTCTACTATCTCTACAATATCCCTTTTAACAATATTCCAGCAGTTTTTGAAGAAATCCACATTGAATCCATCCGGGCCTAGTGCCTTGCCATTTTGCATTTCCTTGAGGACCTCACTAATCTCCTTTTTAGGTACAGGTCTGTTGAGATTACCATTGTCCTCTATGGATACCAATTCAGGTATGTGTTTAATTAAATTCTTAATGAAAGGTTTTCTTCCTCAAAATTTTTCCTTGGCAATGTCCCAAAAATGCTTTACTAACAATGCTTCTATCTCCTCATGGGCTTAATGAATTTGGCCATTCTCATCCTTGATGGAAGAGATTCTGTTGTGAGTTCTGTTCAGAGTGGTAGATATGTGGAAACATTTAGTATTGCATTCTCCCTCTTTTAGCCATAGAACTCTAGATTTTTGTTTCCAAAAAAATTCTTCTTGTGCGCATAGCCTTTCTCATTCTTGGTGGTATTTCTCTACTTGATCAGTTTTGTCTTTGTCAAAGCCATTCTTGATCAAAGCTTGATTGAGCTCTAGAATTTTGGTTTCTACGATTTTTTTTCTTGTGAAAATCTTGCCAAATTCCTTTTGGTTCCATTCCTTTAACTTCTGCTTGACGTGTTTTGATCTTTTATGTAGCAGGAACATAGATGATCCGTGAAACTGTGGGTCTTCAGCCCACCATTTTTCAATGTTGTTGATGAAATCTAGGTGTGAAAGCGACATATTTTCAAAACTAAATGGTTTGTTTCTTGGGATGGCAATGCCCTTGATCTCTATTTGAATAGGCCAGCGATCTGAGCCTCCAAAAGGAAGAATATCTGCTATTATTTCCTTATCTAGTAGCAGGAGCTCTTCAAAGACCGCGAATCTATCTAGCTTGGAAGCTACCTAGGAATCCCCTCCTTTTTTGTTGTTCCATGTGCATAGACCATTGTTTGTCTCAATGTCCACAACCCTGATGTTTTCTAAAAAACTATGGAAAGCTGAGGAATCTTTTTATAGCACTCTTGTCCCTTCTTTTTTCTCCGAGAGAGATGTGATCATGTTGAAATCTCCTCCTATAACCCACGATATCCCCGCAAATCTACTCCGACGGTCCACTAAGGAATCAATAAACTTTATTTTGTGATCTAACCTTTGAGGACCATAAACATTCATTACGAGATATGTGTCCATGTCTCCTATAGGCTGTATAACAACTGACAAATATTTTCTTGATGCCTCCGCATCAATAATACCTATTTTTTGAGGGTTCCAGAGGACGAGGATACCCCATGGTGTATTTTCTGCTTTCACTTCTATCAACTCATATATGTCGAGCCACCTACTATTGATATGTCTTATCTTTTGCACAAAGCATTTTGTCTCTTGGACAAAAATTATATCCGGAGCTACCTATTTCATTGTATTATTCAACATTCTCTGTTTCCTTTTACTTCCTAAATCTCTTACATTCCAATTTGTAAACATCATAATTATAGATTTTTAAAGGAGTAACTAGTTCGATCTTTCATCTTACCTGAGTCTATCATGAGCTCTCCACATTCCATTAAAAGCTCGTTCTGCTTTTTCTTGCCCCTTTTTTTCCCGGGTTTCTTGGAGGTAATTTTGGGGTTGATTTTACTACTCTTCTTCCATGATTACCTGGTCTTTCAATGTTGTTATTTCTTACCAAGCTCTTTGCCTATGTTTTCCATAAGAATAAATACTTTATACGATTGCATTCTTCTTGTGGTAGAGATTCTACACCACCCGTTGTTCCCTTAATCAAGAACCCTTCTAGATCTAGGTTTTCTCTATCAAGAATCTCTTGTAACTCATTGTCTTCCAATTCCATCTCACTCTGAGTCATTTCCTGATCCATATCCATCTTTGATTCACTCATCATTATCCCTTTCTATTTTTCTTTTACGTGTTCGTGATTCTTCTTCCTTTTCCTGCTTATCATTTCCCTCCTTCATTACTTGCTTTTCACCTATTGTATCTTCCTCCTCTTCAAGAACATGGAACTGATTCGGCCTCCCGTTTTGGTCATCTCTTGGGTGTTGATTTGGCCCTCTTTTTCCATTTTTTCCTTTGTAAGCTACCTTGTGAAATCCATGTGTTTCTTTCATTGTGTTAGGTTTGCTTTTGTTCTCTACCTTGCTGAGAGGGTAGTCTCTAAAAAGGTGTCTGTGTTCATCACATTTTCGGCATCTAAATGGAATGTGCTCGTAGTCGACAGTCTGTACCCATTCCCCATTATGAACCTCCAAAATGACCTTGTCCGAAAGTGCTCCAGATAGATCCATCTCTACATAGATCCTGACAAAGGAGGTGTATTTACCCCTTCTTGTAGCTTCACAAGTTTTAACATACCACCCTAGTTTATTGCCTATGGTTCTTAGTGATTATATTTGCGGGAGGTAGCAAATAGAGTCTTACCCAAACCGGGACTGAGGTAAAGGTTTTGTGCTCCATCACGAAGTTTATCATCCACGGTCGCATGTAGAGCCCCACTGCTACATAGAAGTAGGGCCCACCTTCAAACACTTTGTCTTTGTCCTCAATGTTTGCAAACACCACATTGAAAAAACCCTTGGATCCTAGATGGAGATTGATGCTTCCTTTAGGCTTTGAGTGGTATCTCATCTATGTTTGTAAAACCTTTTCGGTGGGCCATAGTCCCATGAATTTGCATATGATTGTGTAAGTTTGCATGTGCTCCCTGTGGGCCTGCAGCTCTCGATTATTTAAGATTACTCTCGGAGTAATTTTAGCTTTCGGTTTGCACGATCCATTTTGTTTCTTGCCTTTTGTTCAATGTTTTTTTCTCATTTTCCTCCTTGTCTTGTGCGCCTTCATTCTCCTTCTTCTTGTAACATTATGTATCCTCTTCCCTATTTTTTCCTCCTTGTCTTGCTACCTCTCCTTCTGGGAGTTTTGCCCTTCTTAACCACTACCTCTCTGAAGGAGGGATGGGAGCTCCCTCCTCGACCCCGTCCATGGAGAAATCCTCGTCCATGGAGAAAGACACGCGAAGACACCCTCAACCCTGTTTTTCCAATCTTCCGCTCTTCCCACCTCTGTCCCCTATCTCAAACCTAATTTGCATAAATGTATGTATGATGCATATATAGATAGATATTATCAAACATGTAAGTATAAATTTTTGAATACCTTATAGATACATGCACACATAAGTTACATTGGACATATATCATAATATTAGCTACAATGATTTTAGATATCCTTTTACATCTATTATATGTAATTTTCAATATATCATTAATAAAAATTATACTTTTTCCTTTAAGGAAAAAGGAAAAAGTGATTTATATGTATTCCCGTCTTAATTTTGTTATCTTAAAATAATTACCCCTCTTCCCTTAATTATAAAAAAAATCTTTAAATTTATCCTTTACCAAACTTATCCACATATTTATAATAATGATAATAATACCATATTTTTTCATATAAACTATGATAAAGTGATAGCGGAAACTGATCCTTGCCACAAACAAACTTTATAATAATTTAAATGCGTTTAATATTTTAAAGATATTAAACTTGAAAATTTTTAATTGTTGTTATATCACATTTATTCAATGGTTGGTTTGTTTCCTCACACTCCAAATCATCACATGAATTATGTAGCCATCTAATGAACCACCACTATGTGATTTTCCATCGGAAAATGCCAATCCCGAGGGGAAGCATCATGTTCGTAAAGTATCAATTACTCGTCATAACAAATAAAGTTATTTGTGTTATCTGTTCACATATAAAGATACGTGAAATTTTCTAAAGCATAAACATTTCTTGAAAAATATGCAACTCTACCTTATCTTATACAAATCTAATCAGATAGTATTAATCTAAATTATAATAAACAAATGAAGACTGAACCAATTATTAATTCAAATTCATCGAATAATTTTATTTATTTAGTTCTATGTGCATGCACCTGCGTAGGGCTAAAATATTTTATTTGTGTTATCTGTTCACATATAAAGATACGTGAAATTTTCTGAATCATAAGCGTTTCTTGAAAAATATGCAACTCTACCTTATCTTATACAAATCTAATCAGATAGTATTAATCTAAATTATAATAAACAAATGTAGACTGAACCAATTATTAATTCAAATTCATCGAATAATTTTATTTATTTAGTTCTATGTGCATGCACCTGCGTAGGGCTAAAATATTTTATCTGTGTTATCTGTTCACATATAAAGATACGTGAAATTTTCTGAAGCATAAACGTTTCTTGAAAAATATGCAACTCTACCTTATCTTATACAAATCTAATCAGATAGTATTAATCTAAATTATAATAAACAAATGTAGACTGAACCAATTATTAATTCAAATTCATCGAATAATTTTATTTATTTAGTTCTATGTGCATGCACCTGCGTAGGGCTAAAACACTGTATCTTTGCAGTAAGAAGGGCATACATGGTCCACTGCGTAAACCCTAAGGACCCACTGGTGCATGTCTTTCATGTCTCTCGCTCTGATAATTTCCACCCTGAATCTTGATCACCACTTATGTCCTGCTTTTCCCTCCAGCGGTTCTTCCTCTTATCCATCTGCAACTCTGTTCTCTATTCCATGTTCCATGCACTCTTTCTTTACAATTATTACACTGTTGCCACGCAATATTCATGACACTGTTGCCTTTCCGTAAGTGGCATTGCCAGGTTAAGTATATCCAGTAATTTGATACTCTGCCAAATATCTTTTATGATTGGTGCTTCCATTGTTGGAACCATAATCATCATCGTTTCTTTTAGTATAATAAGTAGCCTACCATTTTACCATTTTTAGAGATGAGACACTTTGGTGATGCCTTCGTGAGATTAGCTGCTAAATTCACCGAAACGGTTCAGTGTTTTGATACATTGATTTGCAAATTTTCGAATGCTTCGAATATTGAACATTGCTATGGAAATCTTTGGTACTTCTACATTGAGCATATCGTTGATTAAAGACTAGGTTAAACAATCTCGTGATTTTTTGCTTTTGTTGTAATGTGAACACATTCCACATTTCTTTGTGGATCCAAAGGTCACCTCTCATTATGTAAATGTATCCTTAGAATCCATCAGTGCTTGTAGCATTGTCTAATCCCTCATTTTATATGTATATGTCGGTGAGAGAGTGACGATTTTTATAAATAATTTAGCATTCATGTCTTACTTTGATAATATCTAATACCAATTTAATAATGTTTATCCGTATCACTGATATATAATTTCCTGAACATACATGTCATGCAGATTATTGATGGAATGCCATAGATATCCGGAAGTAGATTACATAAGCAAAGAACCATAATATATTAGAATGCCAGTAATGCTGCAATATATATTTTTAGTGCTACTGTGATTGGATTCACAAAGAAAATGATAATATGAACGCCAAGTGGTGAAAATGATAAAAGGGTTGCGAATTGTATTTGTACTTTTAAGTCTGCGAAGAGCCATCCATCAATAACTTTATTACAGAAGAGGATACCCCTCGGCTATTAATTGAAAACCTATCACTAACTATAATATACTACGGGGACGATGAAAGAATGTTCCCGTGTGCAACAACAAATTAAGTTGGTAATGCCTTTAATTAAATGGTGCAGACCCACACTGTCTTTGTTCCTTTTTCGGAAATCGGATGTTGAGTTGCGTATCCAAATGAGCAAGTCTAAGTACAGCTTGACCATCCCACAGCCGCCAATGGCATCCGCATGTCTCCGATATGAAAAGTCTGTACGAGGGTTTCCAAGGAAGATGCTTCTGTAGCAGCGTAGATTGTCACCAACAAAATTTTTTTATGGAGTGATGTTTCAATCAAACGCTTCATTTTCACCATGGGTGTCAAACCAAATATTTAATGATATTAACCAATGTACACACCAACGATGAATCACGGTGTGAGAGAGAAAAACTCACCCACTGATTATAATTTTATATATATATATATAATCTATTTGAAGTAGTTTTACCGCGTAAAGTATTTCGTGACTTGTTTCTTCGTTACCATGTAAAGCATCTGGTAAGCTGTTTTCTCGTCTTGTTTATAGAGTATAAATATTTGTCCTCTTTCTTGAGAGGAAAAGCAAGTTTTTAAAGAAAATATATTGTTTTCCCTTTTGATATGTTATGGTTGGATCAAATAGCAGATTGAAATAGTTAATTCCTTTGGGGAAGTTGAATTGGTGATGCTGTGAAAATTAAGTTTTATATTTTACGTTATGCTAATTTTAGATCTCCTCAACTTACTCTCTTACTCCTAAGCTACTCTTAACTGGATGGTTTATCAAAAGTCTATAAATATTTTCTTCACAAACTATATATATATTAATATAATTTATTTATTTTTTCATCCTAAAATTGAAAATTTATTCTAGCTCAATAGAAATATTAACAAAGAAAATTTAAGCTAAGAGTACATCTTATGGAGTTTTATGGAGTGTAATTTTGTAATTAGTTTTTGGTAAAATTGCAAAAGATTTGTATTTTTATACTTGGCATTGTTTTCGATGTGAATTAAGATGAATTTAGATTTATATTAAATT
>APFE031377003.1:274259-341645 GCA_000404065.3 Pinus taeda
GTATGTTTGCAATTAGGAGATCAGATTACCTTCCCTTATATTTTTGCTTGCACATTGTATCATTGTGTTGCACCATTTTAAGAATTGTAGTCCACTTTCGATGCACTTGGCATATCAAATGCATTTTGGTACTATCATATAGCCATATTTGTAATTAATATGGAAATATAGTCAACCATAGTCAAGCATGGTCAACCTTGGTTATTATCAATATCAATATCAATATTTATATCGATATTGATATGAATATCAATAAAAATGATGATATTGTTATTAATAAAATTATTATTTAATAATAATAATAAATAATTAGTAATATGAATAATTAAATATATTAATAATTTAATCAAATAATAATACTAATAACATTGTTGGTAAAAATATTCATTAATTATATATTAATAATAAATAATGAATATTAAATAAATTATTTATTTGTATTAAAAAATATATAATGATAATGATGTAGTATAACATATAGAGGAAGTAGTTCTTTTCACCATAATTCACTAAAATATGGCAATATAATTTCAAATTTTGTTGTTGTTTAAAATACATTTTTGAATGCATAAATGGATTTGACACCTTGAAGAACCTCTAGGGCACGCGAATTAGCGAGATCAAAAAATTTAAACTCAGGTTTTTAAAAACCTTAGTCATATTTTGAATAAAACTAACTAGAAAAAGTATCATGAAAAAGGTTATTTCGAAGTTAGATTATGGCTAATAATAATTACTCAATTCGTTTTTTATAATAAATAAATTTTAAAACCTTTGGGAGTAATATTTTAAACCCTTGGAATGAATATTAGTATAAACCCTTGTGATTACTATTACAAATGTAAGCAATTATTAAAATCATAAGCCCAAGGAATTTATATTATAAGCCCTATGAATATTAACAGTTACACTAATAAACCCAAGGGATTGGTAATATAAATACAAGGGCATAATATTAAACCCAAGTGATTAATATCGTAAACCCAAGGTATATAAACCATAAGATAAATATTATAAACCACAACTGCATTAACTAATGTGTTTGATATACGTTGATAGGTGTATATGAAGCACATGTACAACCGCATTAGTAAATGTGGTTGATATATGTCAATAGGCATATAATTAATATATATTTATTAAAATAACTACATAAACCCAAAGATAAATGTTATAAACCCAAGGGATTAATACTAAAAGCTCAAGGGAATAATATTAAACCAAAGGGATAAATATTCTAAACAAAGTGTATATAAACCCTAAGATAAATAGTATAAACCCTAAAATAAGCATGGTTGACCACCATTGATGTTCTTTGTCACAAAGCAACAATGGACTATGGCTGAGCATGACTGATTTTCATATTGAGACAACCTATGTTACGGTGTGACGTTGGACAATGACTTACCATCATTGACAATGGTTGATCTCCATATTGAGACAATATTTGTCACAATGTGACGTTGGACTCTGGTTGATCATGGATTACCAGGATTGTGACAATGTGACATTGAACCAAGATATAACCTTTGTCACAATGTGAACATAGTTATTGGTCATGGTTGACCATGGTTATTGACCATAGTTGACCATGATTGACCATGACTCACCATCGTTGAGACAATTTTTGTCACAATGTAACATTGGAACATTGTTGATTTTCATATTTAGGCAATCCTTTTCATATTGAATCATTGTTTGATTTTCACATTGAGAAAATATTTGTCGCAATTTGATGTTGGACCATAGTTGACCATGATTGTAAACCCAGTGGATTTATATTATAAACCCTATGAATAATATTATACGTTAGAAGTAGGAAGCATTAGATTAATAAACACAAGTAGTTAATATTATAAACCGAGAGATAAATATTATATTAAACGTTAGAGATAAATATTATAAACCCAAGGAATAAAAACCCTTAGATAAAATTATAAACCCTAAAATAAATATAGTTGACCATGGTTTACCATCACTAAATTTCATGCTCACACAATCTTCATCACACTGTGATGTTGGACCATGGTTGCTTTTCATATTGAGACAATCTTTGTCACAATACAACATTGGACCATGGTTGATTTTCATATTGAGATAGCCTTTGGCACAATATGACATTGACCCATCGTTGAACATGGATTACCATGATTGTAAACCCAAGGGATTTATATTAAACCATAGGAATAATATTATAGACCATATAAATAATATTATACCCCATGAATATGAACCCTTAGATTAATAAATCCAAGGGATTGATATTATAAACCCAATGGATTCATTCTAGAACCCAAAGGTATTATAAGCCCAAGGGATTACTATTAATAATGCAATGTATATAAACCCTAAGATAAATATTATAAACCCTAAAATAAACATGTTTTACTGTGTTTGACCATGGTTCGTTTTCATTTTCAGATAATCTTTGTCACAGAGAGACATTGAACTGTGTTTGATCATGGTTGAGCATGATTGAATTTCATTTTCATGAAATATTTGTCATATTTCGACATTGGACCATGGTTGATTTTCATATTGAGAAAATATTTGTCACAATATGATGTTCGACCTTGGTACACCATGATTATAAACCCACGAGATTTAGATTAAACCCAAGGATTTATATTATAAACCCTATGAATAATATTGTACCCTAGGGAACTAAACCCTTAAGTAAATACATCCAACACATTAATATTATAAAACCTAGGGAATAATAAACATAACAGATTAATACTAACACTAGTAGAAAATAAGAAATTAGTGACTAGGTAACTAAAAAAGTTAGTCACTACAACTTTTACAAGTAAAATACTACAAAAAATGACCAAATATTAAGTAACCCAACTAAAAATGACTACATAAATGACTAGTATAGTCCAGGGTTGAAAATACATAACTAACTAATAAGTAATACAACTAAAAATGATTAACATGAATGACTAATTTAGTCAATGAACAAAAATATGATTACTTAACAAGCACTACAATAATATGGTTTAGTCGTTTATGTTAGTCATTTTAATTGTGTCACTTGAACAATCTAAACTTACAAGTGATAGGGGATTTAAAGGGTCTTATATATTCGTTGAAATATTATACTTCCTTAAACAATTTTTTTTGATAGGCTAACTTTGCAGTTGAGCTTCAATGTTATGTTGACTAATATTGACTTTAGAATGGCATATGTTCAAATATTAAAAACTGAAGAAAACACTACTAAACTAACATAGAAGTTGCTTATCATTTTAATAAAATGATTAACCTCAAACATATTAACATGGTCAACATCCTTGTCGTAAATAGAAAAAGTGATATATAAATATATATATATATATATATATATATAATATATATATATATATATATATATATATATATATATAAGAGAGAGAGAGAGAGAGAGAGAGAGAGAGAGAGATAACTCTTCTTAACAACTATCACCACCACCACATTTTCACCCTAATTTAGTTTTTAACAATTGAATATATAAGTATACATAAACTGAGAAGAGATGTGTATTAATGCAAAATAAATACTTGAACATAAGGAAGTGGTCCATTTTCACAATTAGCATTTATTAATTTGAAAGAACATAATAAACTAAATTAAACTAGTCAAATATTTCCATCTAGTTATATGAAATTAACAATTTACAAGGTGCACTCCTGATATTTCACTCTCACTTGTGATGTTTTCCTTCTATTGTAATCATCTAAGAATTTATTTCCATGCCTCTATATCAACATCTCTTAGTCTTTTGTTTTTTAATCATTTTAGTTTAGGGAATTTTTTTTTACTATTTGTTTAAATTTTCCTAACAACATAGAATTTTTTTTTTTTTTTTTTACATCAATAAAAATACATAAAAATACAAAAAAAATTGAATAAAAACTAAACATACTGTTTAAAAGAAAATCTATTGTGAGTGATCTCTTGGTGCGAAGAACCTATACAACCACTATACCACCCTCTTCAAGACAAAGACTAGAAAAATGACTAAAGAAAATAAAGACTTATATTTAGAAATCATTTAATGTGTGTGGAATATTCCTTATTATAACCTATATAACATTCTCTTCATTACCTGTTTTTCATATAATGAAGAGTTGTCAGAGTAGCTTTGTTTCCCTCTTCAATTTATTTTTTCATCCACTTTGTTCCCCTCTTCGATTTATTTTTTCAGTCACTATGTTTCCCACTTTTTGAGCCGCTTTGTTTTCGTGTTCGATTTATTTTTTCAGACGCTTTGTATCCATCTTCAATATTTTTTGTGAATCACTTTGTTTCCCCCTTCGAATTTTTTTCAGCCACTTTGTTTCCATATTTTTGACCCACTTTTGGGAGTTTATCATTTCATGGTTTCTTCCACAGTTCCTCTTACAGAAATCCCAACTATAGATTACATGCACAAAGAATCTTAGCTTTAAAATTATGAGTTCTGATTGCCCTACATTGACGAAAGTGATGCGGGAGCAATCAACAACAAAGCAAGCAAACGTGGACCAGAGGATCAGAACAAAAGAAAAGCGTGATTTAAAGAAGAAAAATAGATAAATCAAATTTAAAGCGTGCATGCATGAATCTTTTCTGGAAAAAATAAGCAGACGATAGGATTGATCCTTCCTAAAATTCTTATATAATTGTAATACCATAGGGGTGTAGAGATATCTTATTTGTGAGTAAAATAGTGAGTGAGCAAGATGTAGTCGATTGTGAGATGGGTTTTAAGGATGAAATGCCTTAGCCTGGAATGAATTTGTTCTGTATATATATATATATATATATATATATATATATATATATATATATATATATATATATAATATATATATATATATATATATATGAAATGTGTTCTAGTATTGTGTATGCCTACGCCTGTGTGTATGGTATAATTAAGTTAAATCTTGTGTTCAAGCTTGTTTATCCAAATATCATGTATCTGTTATATGTAAATGTTTGTTAAAGACAACATGCAGCGTAGAGGAAGATTCTGATGATGATGGAGAGATGAATGCTCTACCAACGAAGAAATCACGAAGGAAACAGGCTCCAGGATCTTGTTTTTTTAAAGAAATTGGGATTTTGGGAAACCCCCAAATTCCCATTTTCATCATTTTGGTATCAGAGCAGTAAAGGATTCTGCGGAACGAGGAAAGAGGTACAATGTGTTAAAGATGAAGAGTTTATGGTCTTGCTATTGTACAGATGGCGGTAGCTGAAGGTGAGAAGATTTGCAGCAACCTAGAGAAAGATGCCAAAAGACCGAGTGCGGAGGGCTTGGTGAGGTATCATGTAACAGAGGAGGCTGTTACTGCAGAGGTTGGTTGCAGTGAAGGAATGCAGTGGATAAAATTTCTAAAGACCAGCAGAAGCATATGACCAGGAGGTCATAAATGTTTGTGCCTCGGGAGTCTAATGTGGGAGCAATCAGCAACAAAGCAAGCAAATGTGGACTAGAGGATCATAACAAAAGAAAAGCGTGATTTAAAGCAGAAAAATAGATAAAGCAGATTTAAAGCTTGCATGCATGAAGCTTTTGTGGAAAAAATAAGGAGAGGATAGGATTGATCCTTCCTAAAATTCTTATATAATTGTAATACCATAGGGGTGTAGAGATATCTTATTTGTGAGTAAAATAGTGAGTGAGCAAGATGTAGTCGATTGTGAGCTGGGTTTTAAGGCTGAAATGCCTTAGCCTGGAATGTAATTTGTTCTGTTATATATATATATATATCATATATATATATATTATATATATATATATATATATATATATATATATATATATATATATATATATATATATATAATATGAAACGTGTTCTAGTATTGTGTACGCCGACGCCTGTGTGTATGGTATGATTAAGTAAATCTTGTGTTCAAGCTTGTTGATCCAAATATCATGTATCTGTTATATGTAAATGTTTGTTAAAGACAGCATGCAGCGCAGAGGAAGATTCTGATGATGATGGAGAGATGAATGCTCTACCAGCGAAGAAATCACGAAGGAAACATGCTCCAGGATCTTGTTTTTTTAAAGAAATTGGGATTTTGGGCAACCCCCAAATTCCCATTTTCATCAGAAAGTGATTCATTAACCTCTTTTTCTTCGGAGGTTGTTGAACATTTGAATTTCCAATAATTAAAAAATATATTAACCATATGCACGGAACATGAGACTACCCATATTCTGTCACTCCTGGGAGCCAAAGAGAGGCTTCGGCTCTTCGAAGCCAATCTCCTTGAAAAGGCAGCATCAATACTGTCGTTCAGGGCTGTAATTTCACCATTCTCTTGGTTGAATACAAAGAACAAATAAATAATACGAGGCCTGGTTTTGCTAGAGAGGCTATCAAAGCTCAAGCTTTGAGGACAATGAAAAAAAATAAGTTGTAATCTCTAGACTGTGATAATGTTGCTTTTGTGCATCTGAGTCTAGGAGATAAATGTATAAGCATGGTGGAGAAAGCAAGGAATTTGAGCCTTCGTTATCATTTAAGCCCTTGAAAATCATATTACAATACAAATTTGAGACTGTAGAATCTTCGGGATCTAGAATTTCGGGTGGAAGAAATGAATTCCATGATGAAGAATGAAAGAAGGGGAATAGGGAAATCGGAAGGAACAACTGATAAGCCAGGGGAGAGTTGAGGTCAATCTATTTGGTGAGTTTTCTCTAGAATTTTCATCTCAGTCAAGGTACCTACTCCTCCACAACCAAGATGGCCCCTCACTAGAGATAAGGTATGAGAACAATAAGTCAAATCGACAATAGCGTATTTACGAAAATTATATTATAGATAATATTGATATTCGCCGCCTATAACATCATATATACCATGTTTAAAGAAATAAAAAGTCTATGGATGCATGGCTTTGTTTAAACTAAACTAAAAAATAGAAACAGGAAGAAACAAAAATATAGAAATGTTGAGTTTTCTGCAGACAAATATGCATTGACATAGAATGTTTGCCCCAAAATTCGGATCTCTTCTCACTAATATTGTTTTGCACTTGGGGTGAGGCACTACCTAACAAACATGAAGACTACATCAGAGAATGCTTTGGATGGAATTGCAGATATTGCTGACTCTGGCTAAAGTTGGAATGATGTCAAATTTGTTCCTTTAGAGTGAAAAATATAATGGAGGGGTATAACAAAACAAGGGTAATATTTTTTAGTAAGATTAAATTGTTTTTGTTCTCTTAGCCAGTGGACTCGAACAATGGTCGATGCTTTAGCTACACTACAATGAATCCACTATGCTTTTCCCCCAAAATTTGAACTACAAGCATTAAAGTTTTAGGTCGCGATCGATATACGTAATCCACCTACAAAAAAATCTGGAGATGAGATAGACAAGTCCAAATCTTCCTTTAGCTCTAAAAAGGACATCACAATCTCTAGATAACCCAGAATTACAGGCATTAAAGTTCTAGGTGGTGGTCGATTTACCTAATCCACCTATAAAAAAAAATCTGGAGATGCGATAGGTAAGTCCAAATCTTCCTTGAGCTATAAAAAGGAAATCAAAATCTTCAAATAACCCATATACAAGTTTGACTTCAGAATCACTTCAACCAATCTTTTATATTTATGGTGGGGCCCTCACAACTTGTTTGTGGTCAGCCAATAATGGTTTAGAAAAAATCCTTCAATCACACTATTGGTGCCAAATTCTTGAGAGATCTCTCAATCAATCATAAGCAAACCTCTGCCAATGGACAACGATTGAGATAAGAGTGCATGCCGATTGATGACCTGTAAAGGTGGGCCACATAAATTATTTATTGACCTGGTCAGTGCAAAAACTAGACCATTTATGTGGAGAATAGTGCAGATGGTATTGGTGGTGGCCAAAGTGGACTATTTATATGGAGGATAGTGCACATAGGATTGGTGGTGAAAAGTCTACGAAAAGGATAAAAGACATGGCCACAACTTCACGTAGACGATTACTTGACATGTAGTTAAGCAGAGAAGGGTTTTTTTCTGTTTCAATCATGTTTTCAAATAGGTATAGTACAAGTAGACCATTACTTGAAATCATGACTCAAGAGATGGTCAGGTTGTGATAATGTTGATTTTGTGCATCTAATTCTACAAGATAAATGGATGAGCATGGTGGAGAAAGAAAGGAAGTGGAGCCTTCTATATCATTCAATCCCTTGAAAATCATATTACTATACAACTTTGAAACTCTGGCATTGACGGTGAAATCATAAAACAAAATGGAAAATTTGTCATTTTGATCTCCTCTGGATGATGCTCTGTTGATAGATATCACGATTGAGGCCCAGAAATAATACAAGAACTTGAAATATGGTGAGAAATCAAAAGTCCCACAACTGGACAATCACAAAGCTACAAAAAGAAGACAACACTCCCACCAATAGAAACCTATCAATGTTGACCCTCAAAAAATGGACTAGTGATTGAAGTAGAGGGATAATGGGAAGAATCAATAAAATTGAAAAATTAAGCCCTGGTTGGTCGATTGGCTTTATGTTGTATGAATGGTGCCCAAATGAAAAAATGGGTTGAAACATGGTGGCAACTTCTCCTCAAATACTAACCAAGGATCAATGCTCTACAAAATGGTTGGTTTTCTTTCCATTTCCTCACATCAAAGGATAAAAACCTTGTCACAAATGGGCCATGGGTTCAAGGTCATGAATAATTATCATTCTAGAGGTGGAACATTGGTTTTTACCCCTCAACAGACACTCCTTGGAGGAACATTCTACTTGCAAAACCACTGGGATGTCCATTAGAAATATGGACCTGGAAAGCTATCATAGATATCGAAAACAAAATTGGAAAATTCCTAACCCTAACGAAAGTAGGTTTGGAGGGATGATTAAAAACACTAATGGGTGTTGATTGAATGATTGCTATCATAGGGACTTCCTATAGAAGTCAAACTATATTGGGGTCCATGTTCTCAGAGACAAATTGTTGACTACTGGTCAATCCCTTTCTATTGTCTGAGATGTCATGCAACACAAAGTATGATGCATGTTTTCCGAGAAAGACATGAAAATCTGGAATCTTCCAATACTGCTGCAAGACGTGTTGATTTCCTAGAACATTCACTGGTTGGACACCATTCTACATTAATGGGAATTTGGCCCTCTGAAAAGGCATTACAGACATGGAGAAAATACCACTGGAAACCCAAAGGCGGTATTGAACTCCATTTGGGGTCAAAGGGTTTTTTTACCATGGTATTTACTAACATTGAAGATAAAGATAGAATATTCGAAGGAGGACCCTACCATTTTGCAGTAGAACGCCTCTATATAAGGCCGTGGAAAATGAACTTTCTTCCAAAAAGGAAGACATTCACCTTGGTTCCTGTATGGGTAAGGCTCTATTCCCTACTTCTCTACTATTGGCAACATGGGTCACTTCTTGCCATTGGCAATAAGCTAGGGCGCTTTGTGAAAGCCTCAGAAGCCACTAGAATGGGTAAATATACTTCCTATCCTAGGATTTGCGTAGAAATGGATCTATCAAGCGTTCTCCTGGATGAATTAATCCTGGAAGTTTTTGGTGAGGAATGGGTCGAAACGGTGGATTACGAGCATATCCCATCCAGATGTCATAAATTCCACGAACACATGCACCTGATTAGAGACTCTCCTCTTAGTAAAGTAGATAATAAAGAAGAACCTAGAACTGTGAAGGATACTGAAAGCTTTCAAATAGTGGTTAATAAAGGAAAAGGGGGAAGAAAGGGATCAAGGCAACATCGTAGCATGGGGCAAAAGAACAACATGAACAGGTTTCAAATACTGGAAGAAAAGGAAGAAACGACAAGTGAAGACCAAGCAATGGACGAAGGACCTAAGGAAAAAGAGAAGGAGGAGAACTACAACATAACACAAGAGATTAGTAACAGGAAAGAAACTATGAATAGTGAGACTGAAGCAGAAATGGATATGGAAATGACCCAAAGTGAAACAAATCTGGAAGACGATGAACTACAAGAAATTCTTGGAAAGCAACATCTAGATCTGGAAGGGTTCTTGATGCAGGGATCCACAGGAGGGTTAGATTCACTACCCCAAGAGGACTACAGTTGAATACAACAGTTTTTTTTATGGAAGACTCAAGAAGGATGACTAGAAACAGGAACAAACACTGACAAGCTGGAAAACAAAGGAGTGAAAACAATGAAACCATCCCTGGGAATACCTCCTAGAAATACGAGTCAAAAGAGAGGGTAGAAAAGGCAGAAGGAACTTCTGATGGAGTCTGGAAAGCTAATGATAGATTCGGGTAAGATGAAAGACCTAACCAGTTACTCCTTTACAAGTATTTAATAATGAAATTTACATCTTGGAATATCATAGGTATAGGAAGTAGAAGAAAACAAAGATTGCTTAGTCATAGAATGAAACAAGATATGCCAGATATGATTTTCATCGAGGAAATGAAATGTTCCATTCAAAAAATAAGAGTCATACACAACAAATGGCTCATTAGATATGAGTTTCTAGAGGTTAAAGCGAAGAACACAGTGAGGGGTATTATTACTCTTTGGAATCCCCAAACGATTAGCATTATGGATGCATAGGCATCAAGAAATTATCCATCAGTGGCCATTCCACCTATCTGGCTTTCGAAAACCTCTCTGGTAACAAATGTTTATGGTCCTCAAAAATTAGAGGATAAACTCAAATTGTTAGAAGCCCTTAGTGACCTCAGGAGCAAACAGACTGGAATGCCTTGGATCATGGGAGGAGATTTTAACATGATCAAATCTCTCTCAGAAAGAAAAGGAGGTACCAAACTGCTTAATAAAGACTCCTTAGCATTTCAATCATTTATTGACAATATGAATTTGGTTGAGTCAGATTCAAGCGAGGGCCTTTTTACATGGAACAATAAAAGAGGAGTAGAGGCACTGGTAGCATCTAAGTTGGACATGTTAATGATATTGGAGGATTTAATGTTTCTAAATAGTGAAATCACAACTAGAGTGCTTCCTTTTGGAGGTTCAGACCATTGGCCAATTTAGTTGGAAATCAAGGGTATAGATTCTCCTAGGAATAGACCCTTCATATTTGAAAACATTTGGCTCTCCCATCCGAATGTCATTATCAACATTGAAAAATGGTGGGCTAAAGACTTGCAAATACAAGGATCTAGGATGTACCTTCTTCATAAAATATTAAAGCACATTAAGTTTAGACTAAAGGAATGGAATCAAAACGATTTTGGTAAGATTTTTGAGGAAAAACAATCAGTGGAAATTAAAATCCAAGAACTCAACAAGGCCCTCATGAACGATGGATTTAACAAAGCCAAAAGTGAGTAGGCCGATAAATACCATCTAGTTTTGGAAAATTATGCAAACAAGAGGAAATATTTTGGAGACAAAAATCTAGAATTTAATGGCTCAAGGAAGGAGAACGGAACACCAAATTTTTTCATAGATCCACTATGGCTAATAGAGCTCACAACATAATCTCCACGACTAAAAGTGAGGGAGGGGAAATTCAAACCACTCACAAAGATATTGAAGCTATGCTGATCCAACATTTTAGGAACATCACTTGGGAAAACAGTCCAGATAGGGATCAATCCATAAGGGGAATCACAGGGCATATCCCCAAACTGGTGTCCAGAGAGGACAACTTTAACCTCAATAGACCAGTTGAGGAGGAGGAGGTCAGCGAGGTTCTCAAAGAAATGCAGAATGGAAAAGCACCAGGTCGCGATGGTTTCAATGTTGATTTTTTAAAAGCGTGTTGGCACATTGTCAGAGAGGACATTGTGAATGTAGTTGAGGATTCTAGGAGGAGTAAAACTATCTTGAAAGCTCTCAACACCTCCTTTATTTCCCTTATTCCCAAACAGGACACAGCTCAATCTACAGACAAGTACAAACCTATTGCCTTATGTAATGTGGTCTATAAGATAATATCCAAAGTAGTGGCTAATATACTCAAACCTCTCCTTCACTCACTAGTGTCTAAGGAACAATCATGTTTTGTGGAGGGAAGATAGATTCCAGATAACATTATTCAAGCACATGAGGTCGTGCACACGCTTACCAGCAAAAAACAGGTAGGGATGATCATGCAACTAGACATTGCCAAAGCGTATAACAAGGTGAATTGAAATTATGTCAAGAAGGTTCTCTATGCTTTTGGGTTCGACCACAACTGGGTCAGATGGGTTATGGCGCTGGTGTCCTCCTCTAGATTTTCTATTCTAGTCAATGGATCCCCCTCTGAAATCTTCAATTCATCTAGAGGCCTCAGGCAAGGAGAAGCTCTTTCTCCCTTCCTCTTTATTCTTATGATGGAAGGGATCGGGCGATCCATTAAGCAAGCCAAGGATATGGGTAAAATTAGGCGTCTTCAAATTTCCAAGAACAATTATGTGCTAACTCATCAACAATTTTTGGATGATACCTTACTGCAAGGTGTTCCAACATTCAAAGAGGATTTGGCCTACTAACAAATTCTTAAAGATTTTACCCTAGCTACAGGTATGGAAGTCAACCTCTCTAAATCGAAAATCTTCTTCTTTAACACTAACATTACTATCCAAAGAAATATCTCAAGAATTCTTGGATTCCAATGTGATTCCCTCCCCTCTAAATATTTAGGAATTCCTCTTACTACAAGACCTATGCATAAGAGTATTTGGGAACCGTTCCTTAATAAGATGCAAGATAAAGTAAAAGATTGTACCTTCCATGCTATGAACCTTTCCAGAAGGTTAGTTCTGACTAAGGCTGTTCTTCAATCCATCCCAGTTTTTATGTTATCATCCCTCCCAGCTCCAAAAGGTGTCTTAGAGAAAATCAAAGACATTCAAAGAGACTTCCTGTGGGCAAAGGAGGAAACTAGAAAGAAATGAGCCATGGTTTCCTGGGAAAAGGTATGCAAACCCAAAATTCGGGGGGGCATTGGCCTGGACAATCAAGAGATTCTATGTAAAGCTCTAGGAGCCAAACACTGGTGGAGATGGGTGTAGGAGCCAAAAGCACAGTGGGCCAGGATATGGAAAGAGAAATATGCCAGCTTGTGGCATAATAATGATCTCATAAAGATGTCTGGAACTATAAAAGTTTCCTACATATGGAACAAAGCCTGGGAGAACAGAAGTCTAGTTCAAAATAATAGTTTCTATGAAATTAGAGCAGGAGATCTTGCTCTTTTTTGGGAGGAAAAATGGCATCAGGAAGCAACACTATTAATAGAGATAAATGGCAATAGGAACCAACACTATTAATAGAGAATTTTGTATGCCTCAAGTAGGAAATAGATTCCCAAGGGTTAATCAGAGTTAAGGAATTTTGGGATCTTTCACATACCTCTGAAAAATGGAGAAGCTGGAGAAACATTCATTGCGGAGAGGAAAACCCCCTAAGAATCAAAGAAGTGGCTCTTGGGGACTTGCTCAAGCAAAGGACGATCTTAAAAACGGAAGGGCAAGATCAATTGAGATGCAGTAATAACAAGCGATGAGCCTTTAATCTTAGGGAAGCTAAGGGTTATCTACTAGGGCTGAATCATAGTGCTCTAGACAAGGCCTGGAAGCATCATAGGAAGTAGCAAGGATGGATGAAGATCAAGATTTTTATGTGGCTAGTTCATCACAAGAAAATATTGACTTGTGACAATATTAGAAAAAGGGGAATTATGGTACCCTCTAGATGCCATCTCTGTGAGGAGCAGGAGGAGACAATGGAACATATTCTCAATAGCTTCTCTTATACTACTTGGCTTGTCGGAGTCGTTCTCCTCAATTTTTCAGCAGTCTGATAGGGGCAGAGGAAGTATTAAAAATACTCTAAAACACTGGAGAAAAAATTTCAAGGAGAACGAAGCCCTAAGTTGGGCCTAGGCCTTCACACCCGGCTTTATTGTCTTGAACACTTGGAAAGAAAGAAATGAAATAATTTTCAAGCATGGTAAGTGTTCAACACAACACCTTCTTGACCTTATCTTGAAACAAATCAGAGAGAGAGTCAAATCTATTGTGAATAATATCCCCTCGAACCCCCCCACTGATGAAGAGTAGAGAATTCTAAGGCAACTGGGAATGGAAGGGATAACTCCTCAAGGTAGAAACAGAAAGGATAAAACCATGGTTACTGAGAAGGACTACTGGAAACCCCCACCGAATCCGGGAAAATGCAGGTTATGGAGGATCTATAAGGGATGATGAGGGCAATATTATATTTATCTTCCACTACCATTTAGGTAGAGCTACTAATAACATGGCAGAAGTGATGGCGCTGGAGCAAGGTCTAGAGTTTCTATCACAGAATCATCACTCAAATGTCATTGTGGAAGAAGATTCTGAGACCATCAACGCTACAAAACGAATCAGTGGTGGTTCTAGGAAGGAAAGAGTCTCAAATCATTGGAAACTTATTCGGGTTTATCAAAGAATAAAAATGCATCTAAAGGGCCTTCGAACCATAAGCCTCAACCATGTTCAACGTAATGCCAATAAACTGGCTGACTTACTAGCCAATTAAGGTGTGAGTAGTGCTGAAGGTGGAATAGCTAAAAAGTGGCAAGAAATTCCTCCAAGTCATCTAAAGGTTAGCTGCAAAGAACAAGTTACGGAGGACAAGGAGGTCTCCTGATATCGAGTTGGGTGGAATTCTAGGCTTGGATGACGCTGGGGGTTTCCAACTCAGTCCAGCAGGTAGAACCTGAGAGGCAGATAGTCATGTTCAAACTCATCTTCTTCCGGATCTTCTTGATTGGGTTTCCCTGGTTTATGGTTGACCCCTTCCAGATTGATCTCCTAATTAAACGTGGGATCAGGTTCAGGTACTAGGGAAAGCCTCTAAAATTTTTGAGGTTCCAGGTTCAGGAGAGGGAGATTAACAACCGCAAGAAGAACACTGTTTTATCTGACAGCTGGTTTGTTTATAACTCAAGGTCCCAACATGTGAAACCACCTCCTAGGCAGTTTTCTGTTGATCACACCGCTTTTATGTGGAGAGAAATTTCGAAGATTTCACAACGATTCCAGTCAATATACAACAAATGGCACGGGGAGGGTACTAAAGACCACCATTTATGGAACATTAATGTCAGTTCATTTTGGCCAGTGCAATATCATTCTCACCCATAGGATTTGATCGAAAGCAATCAATGGTTGGATTTGTTCATCCTTCTTGGTGGGGCAGTACCGCTTAGCTTCATCGCTTTTTGAGCTAAGCGATTTCCCCTCAGTCGTTGAGCTTCTTGCTTCTTATGGATGGCCCAGATGGTTCAAAACTTTCCGAGTTTGGGGTAGTGGGAGGTTTGTGGGTTGTTCCTTGGGTTAGAGATTTTTGTTGTAAGGCTAGGAGGTTTAGCCCTTGGTGACTGGGGATTTTCCTTCTTTTCTATTTTCTTGGCATCCAGTAGATGTTTGTAAAAAGTGTACACTAGTTTTTAGCTTTTTGAAATAGAAGGATCCACACTTTCTTTAGCAAAAGAAAAAATATGGTTGTGCTAGTTACTACTATAAGTCTCTAAGTTGAGGTAGTCATAAAAAAATATATACATCCTTAAACCATTTTTTAATGCATCAGATTGCAAAATAAAAGTAGAACAAACATCTCAACAATCTGGAAAGTTGTTGTGAATTCTTTCAACATCATTGAATAGAGATTGGATTAGAGAGGAGGTACAGATGAGCAAGTGCTAGTTGGGATTGATCCATGGTTTAGAAGTGGAAACAAATATATCCTCCATCAAATTTGTAAACTTTTTAAATAGAGAGATAATAAAAATAATAAATCAAATATGAGATCAACTCATCCATTTCAAGAAGGGTTGGTTATCTACACAAACTTTAGATATAGCTATACAATGGCATCAAGAATTGGAATTATACAAATTACCTGTCAAATTCTCATGTCGGGATTATGGACTGGGAAGATTAAATCATATGGCTACAATAAAAAAGTGGTATTTATAATGCAAAGGAAGATTATTTAGTTTCACATGTGCACGAAAACAGGAAGAGATGCTATGGTGGTGGAATATCACTTGGAAGTTGAAGTGTCCTCCAAAGGCAGAGCTTTTACTATTCAACATCCTTTCAAACAAAAACAAAATTCGTACAACAGATAACCCATCATGGTCTAAATTTTTTAACCCTGTAAAAGAAGTAGTTTGTCATCTATTTCTAATCTACGTTCTCACTAATATGATATGGAACATGATTTATCAAGTATTGGGAATTTTTCTGATCTACCCTCTCGCTAATATGATATGGAACATGGTTTATCAAGTATTGAGAATTTGATTAAGATGGAACACTAATATGATATTGGTCACGATTTATCAAGTATTGGGAATTTGATTCACATGGAACATAGTGTCACTAATAGGAGCATGGTAGGATCAGGGTCATGAGGTAAACACACAAAAATTATGGAACATCTTGATCCTTGTTTATTGGGCCATTTGGATTGGTAGAATTAGGACAATATTTCAAGATGATATTTTCGTGCCTGAAAAATTAGTGGCACACATCATTTCCATTTATGAGCTCATCAATGAGGAACGATCTTGTCCAAACCACATCATTTCAATTGAAGTCATTGGTTATTCAATGCCTCGACTTATTTTGATGGCCCAATAAGGCAAGGTATTTTGTGGTGGAACCAATAATTTCAATATTTATAAAAATAGAAACTTAGTCTTTCTCTTTTAACTCGAAAAAGAGTGTAGTGAAAAAGAGTGTAGCTACAAGTATTCGACGACTCCAAAATAATCATTGACTCATTCAATTGGACAGCTCATGGTCACGCACACTGACAAATCTATTGGATAATACATTACTTTTGATCATATATCCTGTTTACATATATAAAGAAAAAGGAACACCATTTTTGATCTCTTTCCAAAGAAAGCTAGCAAAAGGACCAGGGCACATATGGTTAATTATTGAGCACTATGGAGCTCAACATTATCAATATTAGTTGGTTGAAAGATATTTTTGGAGAGCATGAAGACAAGTGATAGTAAAGAGATCCACGATATGGAGGAGATTTTCTTATGTTATATATTTTGCATAAATGTATGTTCTTTTGCTAAAGTAAGAGTAGTTCCTTCTATTTCATAATATCGAGAAAAAGTTTATAGAATATACAAGAACCCTAAACTCCAAGAGGTGACAGGGAAACAAAGGGCATGAAGCCAAAGAAAAGCATCACCCCGCTAGAACAAATAGCAAAATATTTCATTACATACTTTTCGAAGAACCAATCAAACTAAAGGCTAGATCTCTGGAAAACAAACCTCCAAGAAAACCAAGCTAAAAGCCCACCAGGACACGTGGCCCCATCAAAAGGAACCAACCGATCTGAAGGAAAACACATCCCCTTGCCAACGGATGACACACCAAAGTATCACACCACCAAAACTGTTTGAATAAACCGCAAACCCCCCCAACCCCACGGCCCCACCAAACAGCCCGTTGAATCTAGAGAGTTGAATTACGAAGCGCAATTGAATGACTAGGTAGGAAATCGTGCACCCGAAGCTGACAATATTTAGGGCCTGGATAGGGTGGTATAAGGATAGGGCCCTCCTCCATGTGCTAAGATATTTATGGCATCGCTGCCAATAAACAAAAAACCACTCATTATAAAAAAGCGGTGTGACTACAGGGAAACTGCCTACCGCACCAAACCTGTGGGCCCTACCAAAGTGCTCGATGGATCCAGAGCATTGATTTGCCTTGCGCCATCAGATGGAAGAGCATAAAATCGCATGCCCGATGTGATTGACCTTGATGGCACGGGGAAAGTTGTTTTTGTACTGGGCCCTCCACCACGTGGCATGATTTCTATGGCATTGCTACCAAAAATCCGAAACCACTTTTAACCTGTGAGCAGTGTGATATCTCTGAAACCGCCGAGAGGTGGTTTTGACTTCCATCACTGAAAAATTAGGATGATGCAAAAGTATCTGAAGCTGCTTACTACGATCTGGGAAGATCTGATGCCCGTCACTTAGAATTGTCCTAAACGTGGTCCACTTTACCTCTACCCTTGTCTTACCTGTCATTGGACACCTTTTTGTCCAACTTGGTGTAGCCCTCTGACCACTCACCATTGCTAATTAGGATTTGTGATTTTTCATTTGTACTCCTCTTTGTCCTCCTCTACCTGGTTATGGTAGAGTTTTTTCAGGTTACTCTGTACCATTGTATTCCACCTCATTAAGATTGCGCTGTCCTTGGTGCTAACACCTTGGTCGGCTAGAATGTCAGCCAATTTGTTGGCCTTTCTCCTCACATGAATAAATCTAAGTGTAAGAAGTTCCTGTAGATGCACTTCAATTCTTTGAAGGACTCTAGTTAACCTCCAATGTTTTGTGACCTTTTCCAGCCCTGTACCATTACTGATTCTTTTGGCAGTGCTTATGACTAACTTTGAATCCGCTTCTATTATGACATTTCGACAATTACTCTGTATCAAAAATTCTAAGCATTGTTCCAATGCCATAAGTTGTGCCATGTTGTTAGTGGCTTTTCTTAAGTGACCATGGAAGAGGGAGATAATGCTACCTGTGTCATCCCTTAGAACTCCCCAAAAACCAGCATCTCCGAGGTTGTCTTTGGAAGCTCCATCAACGTTTCACTTTAAAAAACCTTTAGGTGGGGGATGACAAAATTCCTCGACCTTTTCTCTCATGCTTGCTATCCTATCTAGCCCTTGAGGAAAAAGTCCCTGCAAGTCTAACAACTAGAGGATTCTCAACTCTCCGATTGAGGGAGGATTTTTGCGGAGATTCCTAACTGTGGTTCCCACTGTCTCCTTTAGTTGTTTTATGATTAGCTCCACCAGGCTAAGAGTGGCAGACTTTTCCTCTTTGAATATTATTTTGCTCCTTTCCTTCCACACATTCCAAATGATGAAACTTGGCAAAATATCCCAAACACAGTTGAGAATTTCATTCTCTGAAAAATTGTTCCTCTAGTTGTTTAGAATGTTGGCAATACTTTCTTTGTCTCTATCACACTGTTTGAAGATGTTGGTAAAAAATTCCCATATCCTGTCGGTGAAAAAGCAGCTGTTGAGAAGATGCACTAAAGTCTCCTCCTGGATCTCACAGATTTGACATTTGGAGGGTCCCAACATGCACCTTTTTTAAGGTTGTCCCAAATTTAAAATTTTTCTGTGGTGAAATAACCACATGAAAAGTTTGATTTTCATCCAGCCTTTGTGGTTTCAAAGCTTCTACCAAGTTTTATTAGGAGCTCAGGATTCTATATTGAGGAGAAAAGCTTTAGCTTACTTGATATCAAAGTTGCACTCTTTGTTATTAACCCATCTCAATTGGTCCTGCCCTTCCATTACTAAAATTATTCTCTGATCCAGCAGTCTCTTGAGGGATTATGCTTTGCTGTTGAGGGTTTTGTTCTCTCTGCCCTCAATTTTTTTTTCAAATTCTCTACTTTCCTACATTATGTGAGTTCTCCCAAAATTCTTTCACCTTTACTAATCCTTGATTGTCAGTCTCTTGCTTGAGGCCTAAGAATTATTCTTTTAGTAGATTTGGTTCTTGTTGCCATTTGTCTTCCGAGAGAAGTGCTTGATCTCCCTCTCTGATTTCCCAGAAACTATTTTTTTACACCACTTCTCTGTTCTCCCAGGCTTTCTTCCATATGCAGGAGCCTTTCACTGTTCGTGTCATAAGTATGATCTCGAATCCGGCCAGGCATTGGCATGATTTTCCTTCCAGATGCTTGCCCATTGAGCTCTAGGATCCTTTACCCACCTCCACCAAAGTTTGGTTCCTAGAGCCTTGTTGAGAATCTCTGGTTTGTCTAAACCCAGGCCTCCTTGCTTCTTGGGTTTGCAGACCTTTTCCGAAGAGACTAAAGCCCATTTTTTCCTAGTTTCCTCTTTGCCCCATAGAAAGTCTCATTGAATATTATGAAATTGCTGCAAGACTCCTATTGGAGCTAGGAGGGCTGATAGCATGAAGATAGGGATAGCTTGGGGAACTGCTTTAGTAAGAATGAGTCTACCAAAATATCTATTTGTCCATTTCCTAACGTTGTCTTGCATTTTAGTTATTAATGGATCCCATATACTCTTGTGTCAGGGTTTAGCTGTAAGTGGAACCCCCAAATACTTGGAGGGAAGAGATTCTCTTTAAAAGCCTAAAATTCTGGACACATTTCTCTGGATGGAAATATGAGCGTTAAAGAGAAAGAATTTTGATTTGGTGAGGCTAACTTCCATACCTGTGGCTTTCGCGAAGTCATCCAAAATCTGTTTGTAAGCAAGTGCTTCTTTGACTGTAGAAATTCCCTGTATCATGGTATCATCTACAAACTGTTGATGAGTTACAACTTAGCCATTCTCTGAAAGTTGGAGACCATGAATTCTTCTCGTTACTCTTGCATGCTTGATGGACCGCCCCAACCCTTCCATCATGAGGATGAAGAGAAAGGGAGAGAGAGGATCTCCCTTTCTTAGACCCCTGGAAGGGAGAAAAAGCTTAGAAGGAGAGCCATTCACTAAAATTGAAAAGTTGGACGAAGTTACAAGGGCCATGACCCATCTGACCCAATTATGATCAAAACCAAATGTTGTGAGCATTTTTTTGATGTAAATCCAATTCACTTTGTCATATGCTTTAGCTATATCCAGTTGTGTGATCATTCTCGCTCTCTTGTTTCCAGTTAACGAGTGAACCACCTCGTGAGCTTGAATTAGGTTGTGCAGAATTTGTCTTCCTTCAACATACCATGTTTTTTCCGTGGAGATAAGCATGGGTAGCAGTGGTTTGAGTCTATTGGCCACCACCTTGGAGATTATTTTGTAGACAACATTGCATAAGGCGATGGGCCTAAATTTCTCTAGTGTTTGAGCATTATCCTGTTTTGGAATAAGGGTAATAAAGAAAGTATTGAGAGCTTTCAAAATGGTTTTGTTTTGCCTGGAGTACTCTACTATCTCTACAATATCCCTCTTAACAATATTCCAATAGGGTTGGAAGAAATCCACATTGAATCCATCAGGGCCTAGTGCCTCGCCATTTTGCATTTCCTTGAGGACCTCACTGATCTCCTTTTCAGTTACGGGTATGTTGAGATTACCATTGTCCTCTCTGGATACCAATTTAGGTATGTGTTTAATTAAATTCTTAATGAAAGGTTTTCTTCGTGAAAAGTTTTCCTTGGAAATTTCCCAAAAATTCTTTACTAACAATGCTTCTATCTCCTCATGGGCTTGATGAATTTGGCCATTCTCATCCTTGATGGAAGAGATTCTGTTGTGAGTTCTGTTCGCAATGGTAGATATGTGGAAAAAATTAGTATTGCGTTCTCCCTCTTTTAGCCATAGAACTCTAGATTTTTGTTTCCAAAAAATTTCTTCTTGTGTGCACAACCTTTCTCATTCTTATGGGTATTTCTCTACAAGATCATTTTTGTCTTTTTCAAAGCCATTCTTGATCAAGGCTTGATTGAGCTCTAGGATTTTGGTTTCAACGATTTTTTTTCTTGTGAAAATATTGCCAAATTCCTTCTGGTTCCATTCCTTTAGCTTCTGTGTGATGTGTTTTAATCTTTTATGTAGCAGGAACATAGATGATCCCTGAAACTATAGGTCTTCAGCCCACCATTTTTCAATGTTGCTAATGAAATCTGGGTGTGAAAGCCACATATTTTCAAACCTAAATGGTTTGCTTCTTGGGATGCTAATGCCCTTGATCTCCATTTGAATAGGCCAACAATCTGAGCCTCCAAAAGGAAGAATATCTGCTATTATTTCCTTATCTAGTAGCAGGAGGAGATCGTGAATCTGTCTAGCTTGGAAGCTACCTAGGAATCCCCTCCTCTTTTGTTGTTCCATGTGCATAAACCATTGTTTGTCTCAATGTCCACTAGCCTCATGTTTTTTGAAAAACTATTGAAAGCCGAGGAATCTTTTTATAGCACTCTTGTCCCTTGTTTTTTCTCCGAGAGAGATGTGATCATGTTGAAATCTCCTCCTACAACCGATGGTATCCCTGCGAATCTACTCCGACGGTCCACTAAGGAATCAATAAACTTGATTTTGTCATCTAACCTTTGAGGACCATAAACGTTCGTTACAAGATATGTGTCCTTGTCTCCTATAGGTTGTATAACAACTCACAAATATTTTCTTGATGCCTTCGCATCAATAATACCTATTTTTTGGGGGTTCCAGAGGATGAGGATACCCCGTGCTGTATTTTCTTCTTTCACTTCTATCAACTCATATATGTTGAGCCACCTACTATGGATTTGTCTTATCTTTTGCACAAAGCATTTTGTTTCTTGGACAAAAATTATATCCGGAGCTACTTGTTTCATTCTATTATTCAGCACTCTCTGTTTCCTTTTACTTCCTAATCCTCTTACATTCCAAGTTGTAAACTTCATAATTACAGATTGGTAAAGGAGTAATTGGTTCGATCTTTCATCTTACCTAAGTCTATCATGAGCTTTCCACATTCCATTAAAAGCTCATTCTGATTTCTCTTGCCCCTTTTTTTCCTGGGTTTCTTGGAGGTAATTTTGGGGTTGATTTTATTGCTTTTCTTCCATGATTACCTGGTCTTTCAATGCTGTTATTTTCTACCAAGATCTTTGCCTATGTTTTCCATAAGAATAAATGCTTTATACGATTGCATTCTTCTTGTGGTAGAGATTCTACCCCACCCGTTGTTCCCTTAATCAAGAACCCTTCTAGATCTGGGTTTTCTGTGTTAAGAATCTCTTGTAACTCATTGTCTTCCAGTTCCACCTCACTCTGAGTCATTTCTTGATCCATATCCATCTCTGATTCACTCATCATTATCCCTTTCTATTTTTATTTTACGTGTTCGTGATCCTGTTCTTCTTCCTTTTCCTACTTGTCATTTCCCTCCTTCATTACTTTCTTTTCACCTATTGTATCTTCCTCCTCTTCAAGAACATGGAATTGATTCGGCCTCCCTTTTTGGTCATCTCTTGGGTGTTCATTTGGCCCTTTTTTCCATTTTTCCTTTGTAAGCTACCTTGGGAAATCCATCTGTTTCTTTCATTGTGTTAGGTTTGCTTTTGTTCTCTACCTTGCTGAGAGGGTAGTCTCTAAGAAGGTGTCTGTGTTCATCACATTTTCGACATCTAAATGGAATATGCTCGTAGTCGACACTCTGTACCCATTCCTCATCATGAACCTCCAAAATGACGTCGTCCGAAAGTGCTCTAGATAGGTCCATCTCTACACAGATCCTCGCAAAGGAGGTGTATTTACCCCTTGTTGTAGCTTCACAAGTTTTAACATACCTCCGTAGTTTATTGCCTATGGTTGTTAGTGATTATATTTGCGAGTAATCGAGAGGTAGCAAATAGAGTCTTACCCAAACCGAGACTAAGGTAAAGGTTTCGTTCTCCGACACGAAGTTCATCATCCACGATCGCATGTAGAGCCCTGCTGTTGCATAGAAGTAGGGCCCACCTTCAAACACTTTGTCTTTGTCCTCAATGTTTGCAAACACCACAGTGAAAAAACCCTTGGATCCTAGATGAAGATCGATGCTTCCTTTAGGCTTCGAGTGGTATCTCATCCATGTTTGTAACGCCTTTTCGGTGGGCCATAGTCCCATGAATTTATTTCATCCATGTTTGTAATGCATTTTCGGTGGGCCATAGTCCCATGAATTTGCATATGATTGCGTAAGTCTGGATGTGCTCCCTGTGTGCCTGCAGCTCTCGATTATTTAAGATTACTCTCGGAGTAATTTTAGCTTTAAGTTTGGACGGTCCATTTTGTTTCCTGTCTTTTGTTCCATGTTTTTTTGTCATTTTCCTGCTTGTCTTTTGCGCCTTCATTCTCCTTCTTCTTGTAACATTCTGTATCCTCTTCCCTATCTTTTCCTCCTTGTCTTGCTACCTCTCCCTGATTCTGGGGGAGTCTTGCCCCTGTTAACCACTACCTCTTTAAAAGAGGGATGGGAGCTCCCTCCTCGACCCCAGTCCATTGAGAAAGACACTCCCAGACACCCTCAACCCTGTTTTCCCGATCTTCTCTTCCCACCTGTGTCCCCTATCTCAAACCTAATTTGCTATGTATGATGCATATATAGATAGATATTATGAGACATGTGAGTATAAATTTTTGAATACCTTATAGATACATGCACACATAAATTACCTTGGACATATATCATAGTATTAGCTACAATGATTTTAGATATCCTTTTACATTTATTATATGTAATTTTCAATATATCATTAATAAAAATTATAATTTTTCCTTTAAAAGAAAAGCCAAAAGTGATTTATATGTATTCCAGTCTTAATTTTGTTCTCTTAAAATAATTACCCCTCTTCCCTTAATTATAAAAAAATTCTTTAAATTTCTCGTTTACAAAACTTATCCACATATTTATAACAAGGGAGCTACTGCTGTAGCGGTAGTCCCTGCCCGGGGGTGCAAATTCCAGGCTGGTTGTAAATTGCTGGAATAAAACTGAAAGCTATGATCAATACTGTGAAGAAGCCAAAGTCCTCCCTGAAAGAGTGATCAATATATCAAAATCAAATGTCCTGATTTTTCAGAAGACTTTAAACAAAATTCTGACAGTGAATCTTACACGACTCTTTTGCTAAGAAATCCTCCATACTTGTTCTCCAGAGCTTGTGGCGAGTCCCAGTTGAACAGGGTAATAAAAGGCTCTATACCTCCATCAAAACTCAGATCGATGTATAAAGTAGGAGACATATGTGATGGGAAGAATCAACACAGTAAAGCTAGTGCGGTTTTTTTTGTATGTGATTTTATGCGAGGTAAAGGTATTATAAGCATAATTCCTTTTCCTATAGCATTCATAATTTCCTTTCAAATAGAATTCTTTTCGATTTTTATTTTTTTATTTTTTTTTATGTATATATAAACAAAACGCACAATACATTCTTAATAATGATTTGATAAAAAAATATTTTAAATATAGTTTAAATATTTGATTTAGATATGTAAAGATATTATCTCTCCATTTTATCTATTAATTTAATGGTTACCACTAAAACATACCAACGTCTTTCAAATTAAATCATACAATCAAAATTTTTAATTAACAAAATCATTAAAATAACCAATTAATCAATTCCAATAAAATATGATCGGCTTAAATATAGGGATTACTAAAACAAGAAACCATTTAATATATATAACGTAAATATTGCTTAAATAGTAATCCTGACCATTTTATATATATATATATATATATACTAACTTAAATAGTAATCCTAAGAGCTGTATGAAGAAGGATAACGTAAACCTTTGTCACCTGGCATGTGTCCATACCCGAAAATGATAAATTTCAATATTGGAGATTAAAGTGTTGTCCAGCATGTGTTCATTGACGCAAACAGCGAGGATAAGAAATAAGACGTGTGGAGGCGGCGAAGGAAGAAAGCGAGGAACATATAATTCCATATTGACAGGTAGAGATAGGCTTCGATCTTGGAAAAACAAAAATGATTAGAGTCAAATGGAGGCGAGGGTAACATTGAATGATTTTCAGAAATGATCATTCTGAGAGAAAAATGATGGTGTGTAAAATAATTTCAGAAAGTAAGTTTATAGGAAATCGAGGCTACAGTCAATAAAAACAGTTAAAAAAAAACAGTTAAATAAATGTTTTCAGGTAATGGCTACAGTAAAAAAATTAGTTAAAGAAAAAAAAAAATTGGAGAAATATCTCTAAAGCAAAACTGGGAAAAGAAGATCAAATACTGAATAGCTACAATGTCAAAAAGAGATTTATATGATGAATAACCAAGAGCAAATGCAACTATGACCTTATTCACATAGTGGATTAACTTGTCCATTTGGCTGAACCAAGAATCCGCATATAGATATTCAAAGTCATTTCCCATTGTCCACATAATATGATTTGTACGAGTAACATTAGCCTGCACACAATCAGGGAAAGTCACGATATCCAATCAATGAAGTAAAACAAAAAAATTTATAAGAATGCGTTAAAGTAGTTATTCATACTTCTCTGAGATGGAAAATTGAATTTTCGACAGTTTATTCTAGATCTCAAAGGTGAAGTGAATGAACTATAGAATTGGTCTAGGCATGATCATCCTAGCATCTATTGCATTGCTATCAAAAGCAACACCAATTACCTGAGTTATTGCTGCTTCGACAAAATCATGAACACGTTGTTTAACATTGTTGTCAAAAAGCAGAGCATCATCCTGCAGTAAATTACGCACCAACATGACTTAAATAAAGAGATCACTGGAATTAGTGTGCATATTCCATTCTGCAATTTACCCACCGAAAACTTACCTGAATTGGAGGAGAATTATCATCCCCATAAAAATTTACATATCGAAAACGATCCGGAGGATTATAGTGAACAGGATATGCATCAGTAAATATCTGCAATTAAAAGAATTAGTGATCAGAATACCATGTAAACAACATAGTATTCTTGACATCTCCAAGAAACCTTCAAGGGTGTACGACACATTTACAAGACTATGTGGTTACCTGAGCAGAGGGGCCAAATGTCTTGGAACCCTGCCATACAACCTCCAAGGTCTTCTGATTTATTCGGTTTGCTCTGTCTTGGTAGTCGATCCGTGCAAAAAAGAGAGAGTCGAACCATAAATCACAAATTTTTATACACACTGTTCCCTATCTTAAAACTGTGGCGTAAAGAAATAAACGTCTTTCTATATCGAAACCCAAAAATATAACTTAACATGCAAAGAAACAGCTAATACCCATAAAATAAATACAGTACTCGGGTGGCCAACCCAGCTCTAAAACTCAAACCCTGGCCGCATTAAAACTTAACAGGAATGAAATAGTGAACGGTCGAAATTGGTACAACCAAGTGAAAGACATGAAGACATTAACTTAACAGAATTATGTATCCACAGAACCCACAAAAATCCTTTATCAACATCGCAAATGGAAAACATCGTATTGTTCAACAGGTTCCTCACTTGCCCACAAATAACTTCAGTAATAGACGTGTAGACGTGGCTTTCTAGCCGGCGTCATAAACCTTAAAAGAACCTATTGCTTTAAAATAACATTATTGCTCCAGTAATAAGTCCTCTAGTTTGAGAAAACACATCGCAAGCATCAATCTGGAGGAATACCAATGTGAAATTTAAACGCAATACCTATGTAAGAGGGATTTTGTTCCTAACCTCTCTCGAACCGTAAACAATCATACCGCAACCTAATTTACCTGCGAACCGAAGGCACATTGGATTAGATAAGGAGAACGACTCAGAAACAGAGAATAATTAACAGTAAATTCCGGAGTAAAGGGTGACTTACGTGAGTAAGGTTGCCGAGCAAGAAAATGCTAACAGTAAATTCCGGAGTAAAGGGTGACTTACGTGAGTAAGGTTGCCGAGCAAGAAAATGCATCAGCTACGTGACAAAGCGAGAGGTGCCATTAGGGTTTCCTCAGATCACATCAAAATGAAAAGTTCATTTCAATAGCTAGATAAATTACCTCTGGTCGCGAAGTGAACCAACGCCTCCTTCTGTTGCAGAGACTCGAGCTATCAGCAACTCACCCGCTACCTGGTTCCAGAAGGACGAAACAGGCTATGTATCATAGAAGGAGCTTTAACAAAAAGATAGTAAACAATATGGAAGAGTTTAGGTCCGTTACTCCTTACCTGCAAGGCTTGTCGACGCAGTCCTCGCGGAAGGAGGTGCCTTACAGCCATCAGGCCACTCTCTGTTGCAGAGCCAAAACAACAATGATATCGCAGGAAACAAATGACCCTTACCTCACCATATTATTAAACACATTCGAAATGTGGACGCCTCTGCATAGACTTCAAACATCTGGCATGCAGTGCACTGCATGCAGGGCACGGAGAACAGGCGAGAACTTAGGATAAAAAACTTAGGATAAATTAAGTTGCGCGCACACGGAGAACAGGCGAGAACTTAGGATAAATTGCGTTGAGCGCACCTCGGACCAAGTGAGGCCGGCAATAAGAGGTTAAACAAAAAAACTTTGGTTAAAGTTTTTTTACACGCAAAGTGCATAATATAAACTTTGGTTAAACAGCAATTAACCGGTAGAAATAGACGGTCAACGCGAAGGGTAATAGCAAGTCAACGGCGTATCGAACGCTATAGTCCCTGCTATGCCGGAGGCAGGGACTAATAATGATAATAATACCATATTTTTTCATATAAACTATGATAAAGTGATAGCGGAAACTGATCCTTGCCACAAACAAACTTTATAATAATTTAAATGCGTTTAATATTTTAAAGATATTAAACTTCAAAATTTTTAATCGCTGTTATATCACATTTATTCAGTGGTTTGCTTGTTTCCTCACACTCCAAATCATCACATGAATTATGTAGCCATCTCATGAACCACCACTATGTGATTTTCCATTACCGAAAATGCCAATCCCGAGGGGAAGCATCATGTTCGTAAAGTATCAATTACTCATCATAACAAATAAAATTATTTGTGTTATCTTTATACATATAAAGATAGGTGAAACTTTCTAAAGCATAAACGTTTCTTGAAAAATATGCAACTCTACCTTATCTTATACAAATCTAATCAGATAGTATTAATCTAAATTATAATAAACAAATGTAGACTGAACCAATTATTAATTCAAATTCATCGAATAATTTTATTTATTTAGTTCTATGTGCATGCACCTGCGTAGGGCTAAAACACTGTATCTTTGCAGTGAGAAAGGCATACATGGTCCACTGCGTAAACCCTAAGGACCCACTGGTGCATGTGTTTCATGTCTCTCGCTCTGATAATTTCCACCCCGAATGTTGATCACCACTTACTTTTGTTCTGCTTTTCCCTCCAGCGGTTCTTCCTCTTATCCATGTGCAACTCTGTTCTCTATTCCATGTTCCATGCACTCTTTCTTTACAATTATTACCTGCCACGCAATATTCATGACACTGTTGCCTTTCCGTAAGTGGCATTGCCAGGTTAAGTATATCCAGTAATATGATACTCTGCCGAATATCTTTTCTGATTGGTGCTTCCATTGTTGGAACCATAATCATCATCGTTTCTTTTACTATAATAAGTAGCTTACCGTTTTACCATTTTTAGAGATGAGACACTTTAGTGATGCCTTCGTGAGATTAGCTGCTAAATTCACCGAAACGGTTCGGTGTTTTGATACATTGATTTGCAAATTTTCTATTGCTTCGAATATTGAACATTGCTATGGAAATAATAATTAGTTTAAAAAATCTAATGATCTTTGGTACTTCTACATTGAGCATATCGTTGATTAAAGACTAGGTTAAACAATCTCGTGATTTTTTGCTTTTGTTGTAATCTGAACACATTCCACATTTCTTTGTGGATCCAAAGGTCACCTCTGATTATGTAAATGTATCCTTAGAATCCATCAGTGCTTATAGCATTGTCTAATCCCTCATTTTATATGTATATGTCGGTGAGAGAGTGACGATTTTTATAAATAATTTAGCATTCTTGTCATACTTTGATAATATCTAATACCAATTTAATAATGTTTATCCGTATCACTGATATATAATTTCCTGAACATACATGTCATGCAGATTATTGATGGAATGCCATATATATCCGGAAGTAGATTACATAAGCAAAGAACCATAATATATTAGAATGCTAGTAATGCTGCAATATATATTTTTAGTGCTAGTGTGATTGGATTGTAATATATATATATATATATATATCAGGGTTGCGAATTGTATTTGTACTTTTAAGTCTGCGAAGAGCCATCCATTAATAACTTTATTACAGAAGAGGATACCCCTCGGCTATTAATTGAAAACCTATCACTAACTATAATATACTACGGGGACGAAGAAAGAATGCTCTCGTGTGCAACAACAAATTAAGTTGGTAATGCTTTTAGGAGTTGTCTATAATGCGATTTTTTGGAGATTCCGGTGACGGAATCTGGCGGAAGAAATGAGGTTAAATTTTGATTTTTAGCAGTTAAAATGGTTTTTTAACTGCATATTTGGATTCATGTCCCTGGAAAACCCCTGGGAGCCATTGATTGTGCAGAAACTAGCTATCAAACTTGGGATTCCAATGAATTGCTGCCAGATTTTAACCGGAAAAATCCACCAGAAAAGCTTTCAAAAAGTAGCTTTATAAACTACTGTATGCCTTTAATTAAATTGTGCAGACCCACATTGTCTTTGTTCCTTTTTTGGAAATGGGATGTTGAGTTGCTTATCCAAATGAGCAAGTCTAAGTACAGCTTGACCATCCCACAGCCGCCAATGGCATCCGCATGTCTCCGATATGAAAAGTCTTTTTTCGATGTGAATTAAGATAGATTTAGGTTTATATTAAATTCACTAACCATTGATTTAAAATATTATTTAAAAAAAATAATGTTGATGCTAATTTAATTTATACTATTTGAACTAGAATAAAAAAAAAAAGTTTATTCTCATAAAATATATGAAAACTGAATTTTCTGAAGAGAAATATTTTATTTCAAATGCTAGAGCGAATTGTTTAATAAATAAAGATAAGAATCAAGATTCAAAACCTGTAATAAAAAAATAAAAAAAAAAAATTATTAATGCAAACAAAATAAAATAATAAAAAAATAATATAATCATTTAAAATAAGTTAATTATACGCTTCTTTTTATTTACTACCAATTATTGATAAATATAAACAAAATATATAAAAAACTATGGCAATAAAAACATCATATTATAAATATAAAATAATTATTTTTTAGTAATATAAAAAAATAATTAAACATTAGTAAATAATTAAAAAATATAATAATGATATTTAAATAATAATAAAAATAAATTCAAATTAAATATTTAAAGTATTATAGAATAATTAATCTCCGAACAAACCAAATTTAATTAATTAATAATAATTATTATTCATAATTATGTAGATATTAATAATGTGATTTTTATTCCATTAACGAGCATAAAATATTTTTTTTTAAGTAACCGAACTTATTAACATAAATACCATTAATGTAAATCTATCTTAAAATTGCACACGTTTAAAAAGATCAAGTTTCCTAAATTATCCATTTTCTTATTATGTAGTATTAAAAAATGAATATGTATTATATAGTATTGTTAATGTAATTTTGAATGTTGAAATGATTTTGAAGGACACGGGCTCTGGAGATGCGATCTGAATCGCCCCTGATCACTATTTTGAAATCCCTGCTTCCCTCGACTTTCAACCTTCAATCCGCAGCGCCGAGACTGAGGTTTCTTCAATGATTGTGCTCCCACGAGGGGCGGCATCCTTCCCCCCTCCACACATCGGCCCAACCTCTGATAAATCCTGGAAAAAACAAAGAGATCCTCTGCACAAAGCAGCAAGCCTTCCAGAAATAGATCAAGGACCAGATCCGGCCACCAATGAAGAAGAAATTGCTGCTACATGCGATGATACGGGTAAAGACAAAGGCGGGAATAAAAAAGCTTCCGAGTCACAACCAATGGTGACTTCAGCCACATGCATACCAAAAAAAGCCAAAAGAATCAATGTCGATCTCCCGAGCCAACGAATCAATGGAAAAATTCAATTTATGAGGGACCATGCACTCATCGGCAAGTTCCTCAGATTCTGGGCTACTGAAAAGGCCTTGCATGGCTGCGTCGCTTCAAAATGGAAGCCTAAGGGACAAGTCACTTTGCAGCTTGGCCCCAAAGGCTTCTTAACGACAATCTTTAACTGTCTGGAGGACAAATCACGCATATTTGAAGGAGGCCCATACTTCTTTAATTCTTCTGGACTGTACTTAAGAGAATGGAAAGAAAGGTTCGATCCAGACAAGGATGACTTCAGCTGGGCTCCTGCCTGGATACGAATGTGTTCCCTCCCTGCAGAATATTGGAAGGAGGAAACTCTATGGGACATAGGCAACAGCGTAGGGACCTTCATCAATGCTTCTGAGGAAACTAAAACTCGCAGATATACTTCTTACGCCCGGATCTGTGTCCAAATGCACCTCACCAAAGCTCTAGCAGACTCGATAAGTCTTTTACACGACAACTTTGAGTGGATTCAAACTTTAGATTATGAGCACATTCCTTTTTGTTGCAAAAAGTGCCATGAGCATGGCCATCTCTTAAGGGATTGCCCCCTCAATCCTCAACCCAAACCCCCTGTTAATGATCTAAGTACAGACTCAGAAGGCTTCACCAAAATCCCTAATCGCTATCGTCATGCAAAGAAATCTACCCCAGCTCCTGATAGCTCCAAAAAGCTAGACTCCCTAAATAGATTTTCGATTCTCTCCCCTCTCGCTTCTTTGGAGAATCCTCCAGCTTCACCCTTGGCTAACCCTGAACTTCCTTCTCCCTCACGGATCCCCAATCCTCCTCAGCCATCATCTGCCTCAGATCCTTCAAGCCTTCCGATCTCCCCTGCTCATAAGAAATTGGAACCAGAGATTGCAACGCAATCTTCTTCAATGGATCTAGAAGCGGCTCTAATCCTCAGCACTCATGACAATACTCTCATGGAAGATCAAAACATGCCCACAAAAATGGATGAAGATCCAGAAAGTATCAGCTTAGAAGGTTTAGATATACTCAAGCTGGAGACGGCCTGGAAACATAAAGAGTACAACACAATCCCTCCATGGGAAATCGAAAGGCTGGAAGGAGTTCTCAGCAAAGCGCAACACAACAAATTCTTAGGAATACAAGCAAGAAGCCCATGGGATGGAAAGAAAATCCTAAAAGAAACAAAAAAAAGAGGGCGCAAAACAGACTTGTAGAGGACTATCATCCCAGGAGAATTTCTTATGGAATCTGGGAGATTCCCTAAGCTAACAAAGTTCAAAAAATCTCAACCCCACAGTTCCTCATGGAGCTTCTTTCCTGGAATGTAAGAGGGTTGAACAATGCCTCCAAACATAGAATGTTAAAAAATGTGATACAACAAGAAAAGCCCACTATAGTTTTTCTTCAAGAAACAAAAAGCAACAGTACCATCTTAGAAAAGATTCTGAGAAAGATTTGGGCAGGCTGCAGCTCAGTCACTGTGGATGCCTCAGGGGCCTTGTGGGGACTAGCGATCATTTGGAACCCACAATTTCTCACTCTCCAAGACTCCCACGCATCTCATTTCTTCAGCGACGCTACACTCCATATTATAGGAACATACATTCACGTTCATCTTTCAAATGTTTACTTTCTACAACAATTAAATAAAAAATTGGCACTTCTGGACATTCTCACGATTTCGAATTCAAACAGACAATTTCCGCTATGGATTGGCGGGGGCGATTTCAACATCATCAGAGCCCTGGAAGAAAAAAGTGGCGGAAGATCGAAATTAGAAGGGGACAATATTGACTTCCGCAATTACATTTAAAACAACCATCTTATGGACATTCACACTTCAAATGGAGTCTAAACTTGGTCCAATAAACGCAGCGGATCCCAGCACATTGCCTCAATACTGGATCACTTTCTTATTTCGGACAATGCCATACACCTTGGAGGGGACTTTCATGCCTCTATTGTGCCTCAAGGAGGATATGATCACTGGCCCATTATGTTACAATGGGCATGCCCAGGCACAAAAAGAAACAAACCCATTTGATTTGAGGCATTTTGGTTCACCAATCCCAATTTCAAATCAATGGTTAAGGAGGCTTGGAAAACCTTCAAACCGTCTGAAGGATCCAAAATGTTCCAGTTCCAACAGAAATTGAAAAGTCTCAAACAGGGTCTCAAAAATTGGAATCATACCCAGTTCGGCAATATATTTGAGTAGTAGAAAAAACTGGAGCAACAAATGTGCACTCTACAACAGAAGATTATCATGGAAGGGCAAACAGAAGACAGAGTGCACCAGGAGCAGATCCCTTGGACTGAAATTGAGACATGAAAACAACAAGAAGAAACTCTATGGTGGCAAAAGTCTCGCATTCATTGGCTAAAGGAGGGGTAGAGAAACACGAAGTTTCTGCACAGATCCCCAATCCAAAGAATGATGCATAATAATATAGCATTCATCAACAACAGGCAAGGGGAAAAATTAGAAAAGCATGAAGAAATCGAAAAGGAATTCCAAGAACACTTTCAGGAAATCCTTAAGGAACAACCAAAATGCAGAGATCAAGATATTAAAAAAATTACACAGCTCATCCCTAAAATAATTACGGAGGACCACAACAATCAGCTGCTTCAACCCATCTCAATGAATGAAGTGGAAGAATCAATGGCTCGAATCAAATATGGTAAGGCACCCAGTCGTGATGGGTTTACAACTAATTTTTTTCATGAATTTTGGGAGTTGGTTGGCACAAAGGTTTGGGAATTAGTGGAGGAATCGCGAACAATGCATTGGATTCTCCCTTTGCTTAACTCCACCTTCTTAGTGCTAATTCCCAAAGGGGCCAAGTCAAATACGCCCAAAAAAGTACATGCCTATTGCACTATGTAACTTCATCTACAAACTTATATCCAAAGTCTTGGCCAACAGGTTCAAACCCCTTCTCCCTCTCCTCATCTCGCCAGAGCAGACAGGCTATGTAGAAGGGAGACAAATAATGGACGGCATAATTCTCTCAAACGAAGTGATTCATTCACTGAAGCTTCTAAAAAAGGCAGGTATGATTCTGAAGCTTGATCTTTCAAAAGCATTTGATAAACTCAGCTGGACTTATATGCAACAGATGTTATTGGCATTCGGCTTTAATGCTACTTGGACCAGATGGATCATGAATCTCATCTCTTCACCCATCTTCTTAATCCTGCTCAATGGCTCTCCTTCCAAGCCCTTCCGCCCCTCTCGTGGAATCCGTCAGGGGGACCCCCTCTCCCCTTTTCTCTTTGTTCTAATGGCTGATGGCCTCAACCGTTTGCTCCATTCAGCTATCTCCCATCAAACCCTGAAAGGCATTTCTCTACATGGTCTTCACCCTCTATCTCACCAACAGTTTGTTGATGACACCATGCTCTTCGGACAACCTTCTTCTCAAGAAGCCTCTACCTTCAAAGATATGCTTTCTCTCTTTTCTGAAGCCTCTGGTACCTCCATCAATGTTGCCAAATCCCAACTATTCTTCTTTCATACTCCAACCTCTACTCAAAGAAACATAGCAAGAATTTTGGGATAGTCCATTGCAACGCTCCCTTCAAAATACTTGGGAGCTCCTCTCCTGGACTCAGCTATCAAAAATGCCTCTTGGAGAACCCTCATATACAAGTTGGAATCCAGGCTCTCCTCCTGGACTTTTCGCTTGCTCAACATGGCCAGCAGAATTATCCTCATAAAAACCATTCACCAAGCAATGCCCCTTTATCTCTTTTCTGTTTTAGCTGCTCCTAAATGGGTTCTTAAAACCATCTGCAAACTGCAGAGAAACTTTTTGTGGGGCTCCTCTAGTCTCAACAGGAAATGGGCACTGGTAAATTTGAATGAAGTCTGTCAACCAAAAGCAATCGGTGAGTTAGGACTGCGAGATCCCCTCCACAGTAACAACATAATGGGAGCCCGAGTACGGTGGAATTGGCTCTCCAAACCACACACTCCTTGGGCTCGTCTTTGGCAAGCAAAATATGTGCTTGGATGTCAATGGAAGGATCCCATTAGAATCTACCCTACAACTCTAGGCATCTTCATCTGGAATGCTGCCAAGCTCCACAGTGCCTTCATACAACATCATAGCTTTTGGGAAGTGCACTGGGGTACCTCAGCTAGATTTTGGGAGGATTCATGGCAACAACTTCCAAAACTAGCGTCTCTCTTTCACAAGCCAAAATGGCAAGCTCATATGCATCATGCTGATCTTATCAATGTTCATCAATTCTGGCAACAACAAACATCTCATGACTTTCATTGCTGGAAATCAACAAGCACTTGGAAGGCCAACTGGCTAGGAGAATCCTACACAGAGATAGAGCAAGAGATGAATCAAAGGAAAATCAAGCAACCTGATCAACAAGACAAGCTTTGCTGGGGTAACACATCTAAAGGTATGTTTACCATGAAGGAAGTACATCATCTACGCTACACACCCACGTAGGCAAACAAAGACAAACTCTGGGACCAAGTTTGGCAACCAGGCATATGGACCAAGGTTTCCACATTCTTATGGCACCTAGGCAAACAAAAAATTCTCACATGGGACAAGTTGCAAAAACAAGGATTCATAGGACCTTCAACATGTTCAAACTACAACCTCAACGCAGAAATAGGTTTGCACTTAATGGATACGTATCCTCTTGCCACTCAACTATGGGAGAAAATTTATAACTGCAATAGAAGATTTGGCAGAAGACAAGGAGACATGGTAGAAACCATCAAAAACTTGCCACGGCATCCCTTCCAAAGCACTCTGTTAAACTCACTGTGGAACCTCATCCCACGTTTCTCTTACTAGATATTATGGAAAGAGAGAAACAATAGAGTCTTCAACAACTCCAGCAAACCCATCGACACTCTATACCTTCTTCTCCAGCATAATCTCGGAGAGACTCTGGCATCAAGACAATTGCAATCTACAGACCTACCATAACTCCCTCAGGAAGCCTCATCTTAAAGGCCTGGAACATGGAATTTTCCTCTCCGGTCCAAAACAATCCATGTTCCCCTTCCAGCGCTGCCTCTCCTCTAATCTGGTTTCCCCCTGCTCCCAATTCATTCAAACTAAATTTTGATGGCACGGCTAAGGGAAACCCTAGACCAGCTCGTTACGGAGGGGTTGTCAGAGTTGAAATTGGCACAATCAGACACATTTATCATTGCAATATTGGCATCAACGCAAACAATGTAGCAGAGCTGGAAGGAATCTGGAAAGGAATTTGCATAGCAGAGAAAGAAAACTTGTATCCTCTTGAGGTTGAAGGAGACTCCCTCATAATAATAGCAGCGGTCATCAGAATACAGGCAGGATCCCCAGCTTCTAAAACAGCCACAGGTTGGAGATTACTCAGCAGATTGGAGCAAATGGAGGAAAGGCTGCGGATACCCCGAAGCATCACATTCAGGCACATAAGGCGCACAGCCAACAAAGTGGCAGATAGAATGGCCAACCAGGGGGTCAAACAGCAGATTTACAACTTCTCAGTCCCTCTTAGTGACACAAATGATGAACAACTACAAAAGGAATGCATCGCTCTTGCGCAATAGGACTATTCAATCTAGGCAGAGAGGTGTTGATCAGAAAGCTAGCAAGACAAGGATGGTGACAACAGGCAAAGGGTCACCTACAGGTGCCATTGGTTACCACCAATATCCAGTTCCTCTCACCATGGCTCGAAACTGGCTACACACATCAATGAGGTCGGTCCTCCCGTGTTCAAACAGGCCCACTTCTGAGTTGGAGAACACCCATAGCTGGTAGCACAAATATGGTTAGGAAGACAGCTTGAAACATTCCCTTTCACTGATTGGTCAGTGTAAGTGTTAGGCATACTCATGGTATGGCCGAGGCAGGCGCAAATCTGAGTTAGTTCCCAATCAAACCAAAAACATGCAATCAACTACAAATTTGTCATATGTGTATGCTGGAATGCCACGGTATTGGCTAGAAATATCAAGGCTAAGGCCCTGCTATAAAATACATTGGTTTTAATATAGAAATAGTCTAATTAAGAAAAAAAATGTAATTTTTAATGTTATTAATAATATTAATATTAATGTTTTCATTAACAAAAGTTGATCATGATTAATTAATAAAAATAATAGTAATAGTGATGATAATTCTAATAATAATACATAAATAAATATCATTAATGATATTAATAGGTAATAATATTAAATATAAAACAAAAAGTATTATTAAACAATTAAATATTAATATTAAATTATAAATAATTTCTGTGTATGTTTGCAATTAGGAGATCAGATTACCTTCTCTCATATCTTTGCTTGCACATTGTATCATTTTGTGTAGTCCACTTTTGATTCACTTGGCATATCAAATGCATTTTGGTACCATCATATAGATATATTTGTAATTAATACGGAAATATAGTCAACCATAGTCAAGCATGGTCAACCTTGGTTAATATCAATATCAATAATATCAATATCAATATTGATATCGATATGAATATCAATAATAATGATGAATTGTTATTAATAAAATTATTATTCAATAATAATAATAATTAATAATATATGAGAATAATAAATAATATTAAATAATTTAATCAATATAATAACTAATAACATTGTTGGTAAAAATATTCATTAATTAATAATTAATTATATATTAATAATAAATAATGAATATTAAATAAATTATTTTATTATATTAAAAAAAAATAATGATAATGATGTAGTATAACGTATAGACAAAGTAGTCCTTTTCACCAGAATTCACTAAAATATGGCAATATAATTTCAAACTTTGTTGTTGTCTGAAATATATTTTTGAATGCATAAATGGATTCGACATCTTCAAGAACCTCCAGGACACTCAAATTAGGGAGATTATAAAATTTAAACTCGGGTTTTTAAAAATCTTAGTCATATTTTGAATAAAATTAACTAGAAAAAATATCATGAAAAAGGTTATTTCGAAGTTAGATTACACCTAATAATAATTACTCGATTCATTTTTTATAAAAAATAATTTAATAAATAATTTTTAAAACCTTTGGGAGTAATATTTTAAACCCTTGGAATAAATATTAGTGTAAACACTTGTCATTACTATTACAAATGTAAGCAATTATTAAAATCATAAGCCCAAGGAATTTATATTATAAGCCCTATGAATATTAACCGTTACACTAATAAACCCAAGGGATTGGTAATATAAATACAAGGGCATAATATTAAACCCTATTGATTAATATCGTAAACCCAGGGTATATAAACCATAAGATAAATAGTGTAAACCACAACTGCATTAACTAATGTGTTTGATATACGTTGATAGGTGTATATGAAGCACATCTACAACCACATTAATAAATGTGGTTGATATATGTTGATAGGCATATAATTAATATATATCTATTAAAATAACTACATAAACCCAAAGATAAATGTTATAAACCCAAGGGATTAATACTAAAAACTCAAGGGAATAATATTAAACCACAAGGATAAATATTCTAAACAAAGCGTATATAAACCCTAAGATAAATATTATAAACCCTAAAATAAGCATGGTTGACCACGATTGATGTTATTTGTCACAAAGAAACAATGGACTATGGATGACCATGATTTATTTTCATATTAAGACAACCTATGTTACGGTGTGACATTGGACAATCACTTACCATCATTGACCATGGTTGATCTCCATACTAAGACAATATTTGTCACAATTCGACATTGGACCATTTTTTATCATGGATTATGATGATTGTGACAATATGACATTCAACCAAGATACAACCTTTGTCACAATGTGAACATAGTTATTAGTCATGGTTGACCATGGTTATTGAGCATAGTTGACCATGATTGACCATGACTTAGCATGGTTGAGACAATTTTTGTCACAATGTAATGTTGGAACATGGTTGATTTTCATATTTAGGCAATCCTTTTCATAATGCATCATTGTTTGATTTTCCTATTGAGAAAATATTTGTCGCAATTTTACGTTGGACCATAGTTGACCATGATTGTAAACCCAATGGATTTATATTATAAACCCTATGAATAATATTATACATTAGAAATAGGAAGCCTTAGATTAATAAACACAAGTAATTAATATTATAAACCCAAGGTATAAAAACCCTTAGATAAATATTATAAACCCTAAAATAAATATAGTTGACCATGGTTTACCATCACTAAATTTCATGCTCACACAATCTTCGTCACACTGTGATGTTGGACCATGGTGTATTTTCATATTTAGATAGTCTTTGGCACAATATGACATTGAGCCATCTTTGAACATGGATTACCATGATTGTAAACCCAAGGGATTTATATTAAACCATAGGAATAATATTATAAACCATATAAATAATATTATACCCCAGGAATATGAACCCTTAGATTAATAAATCCAAAGGATTGATATTATAAACCCAAGGGATTTATTCTAGGACTCAAGGGTATTATAAGCCCAAGGGACTACTATAAATGTAAGGTATATAAACCCTAAGATAAATATTATAAACCCTAAAATAAACATGGTCGATTGTGTTTAACCAAGGTTCGTTTTCATTTTAGGATAATCTTTGTCACAGAGAGACATTGAACAGTGTTTGATCATGGTTGAGCATGATTGAATTTCATATTCATGCAATATTTGTCATATTTCGACATTGGACCATGGTTGATTTTCATATTGAGAAAATATTTGTCACAATATGATGTTCGACCATGGTACACCATGATTATAAACCCACGAGATTTAGATTAAACCCAAAGATTTATATTATAAACCCTATGAATAATATTTTACCCTAGGGAACTAAACCCTTAAGTAAATACATCCAACACATTAATATCATAAACCCTAGGGAATAATAAACATAACAGATTAATACTAACACTAGCAGAAAATAAGAAATTAGTGACTAGGTGACTAAAAAAGTTAGTCACTACAACTTTTACAAGTAAAATACTACAAAAAATGACCAAATATTAAGTAACCCGACTAAAAATGACTACATAAATGACCAATTTAGTCCAAGGTTGAAAATGCATGACTAGCTAATAAGTAATACAACTAAAAATGACTAACATGAATGACTAATTTAGTCAATGAACAAAAATATGATTACTTAACAAGCACTACAATAATATGGTTTAGTCGTTTATGTTAGTCATTTTAATTGTGTCACTTCAACAATCTAAACTTACAAGTGATAGGGGATTTAAAGGGTGCTATAGATTGGTTGAAATATTATACTTCCTTAAACAATTTTTTTTGATAGGCTAACTTTGCAGCTGAGCTTCAACGTTCTGTCGACTAATATTGACTTTAGAATGGCATATGTTTGAATATTAAAAACCAACGAAAACACTACGAAACCAACATAGAAGTTGCTTATCATTTTAATAAAATGATAAACCTCAAAACATATTAACATGGTCAATATCCTTTTCGTAAAGAGAAAAAGGGTGAAAATGTGGTGGTGGTGATAGTTGTTAAGAAGAATCATCTCTCTCTCTCTCTCTTCCTCTCTCTCTCTCTCTATATATATATTATATATATATATATATATAGAGAGAGAGAGAGAGAGAGAGAGATGATTCTTCTCTCTCTCTCTCTTCTCTCTCTCTATATATATATATATATATATATATAAGAAAGAGAGAGAGAGAGAGAGAGAGAGAGAGAGAGAGAGAGAGATGATTCTTCTTAACAACTATCACCACCACCACATTTTCACCCTAATTTAGTTTTTAACAATTGAATATATAAGTATACATAAAATGAGAAGAGATGTGTATTAATGCAAAATAAATAATTGAACATAAGGTAGTGGTCCATTTTCGCAATTAGCATTTATTAATTTGAAAGAACATAATAAACTAGTCAAATAATTCCATCTAGTTATATGAGATTAACAATTTACAAGGTGCAAGGGATATAAATCATCCACCATGTGTGCTAGTATTTAAGGTCCACTCCTCATATTTCACTATCAGTTGTGATGTTTTCCTTCTATTGTAATCATCTAAGAATTTATTTCTATGCCTTTATATCAACATCTCTTAGTTTTTTGTTTTCTAATCATTTTAGGTTAGGGAATTTTTTTTACTATTTGTTTAAATTCTCCTAACAACATAGAATTTTTTTTTTTAAATCAATAAAAATACAAAAAAAAATTGAATAAAAACTAAACATATTGTTTAAAAGAAAATCTATTGTGAGTGATCTCTTGTTGCCAAGAATCTATACAACCGCTATACCACCTCTTCAAGACAAAAGACTAGAAAAATGACTAAAGAAAATAAAGACTTATATTTAGAAATCATTTAATGTGTGTGAAATATTCCTTATTATAACCTATATAACATTCTCTTCATTACCCGTTTGTCATATAATGAAGAGTTATCAGAGTAGGTTTGTTTCCCTCTTCAATTTATTTTTTCATCCGCTTTGTTCCCCTCTTTGATTTACTTTTTCAGTTGCTTTGTTTCCCACTTTTTGAGCCGCTTTATTTCCGTCTTCGATTTTTTTTTAGTTGCTTTGTTTCCATCTTCAATATTTTTTGTGAACCTCTTTGTTTCCCCCTTCGAATTTTTTTTTCAGCCACTTTGTTTCCATCTTTTTGAGCCGCTTTTGGGAGTTTATCATTTCATGGTTTCTTCCACAGTTCCTCTTACAGAAATCCCAACAATAGATTACATTCACAGAGAATATTAGCTTTAAAATTACAAGTTCTGATTGCTTTACATTGACAAAAGTGATTCATTAAGATTTTTTTTCTTCGGAGGTTGTTGAACATTTGAATTTCCAATAATTGAAAAATATATTAACCATGTGCACGGAACGCAAGAATGCCCATATTTTGTCTCTCACGGGAGCTGAAGAGAGGTTTCGACTCTTCAAAGTCAATCTCCTTGAAAAGGCAGCGTCGATACTGTCGTTCATGGCTATAATTTCACCATTATCTTGGTTGAATACAAAGAACAAGTAAATAATACCAGGCCTCATTTTGCTAGAGAGGCTATCAAAGCTCAAGATTTGAGGAAAATGAACAAAAATAAGTTGTAATCTCTAGGCTTTGATAATGTTGCTTTTGTGCATCTGAGTCTAGGAGATAAATGTATGAGCATGGTGGAGAAAGCAAGGAATTTGAGCCTTCATTATCATTCAAGCCCTTGAAAATCATATTATAATACAAATTTGGGACTGTAGAATCTTCAGGATCCAAAAATTCGGGTGGAAGAAATGAATTCCATGATGAAGAATGAAAGAAGGGAAATAAGGAAATCAGAAGGAACAACTGATAAGCTAGGGGAGAGTTGAGGTCAGTCTATTTGGTTAGTTTTCTCTAGAATTGTCATCTTAGTCAAGGTACCTACTCCTCCACAACCAAGATGGCCCTCGCTAAAGATAAGGTATGAAAACAATAAGTCAAATGGACAATAACGTATTTACGAAAATTATATTATAGATAATATTGATATTCACCACCTATAACATCTTATATACCATGTTTAAAGAAATAAAAAGTTTATGGATGCATGGCTTTTTTTAAACTAAACTAAAAAACAGAAACAGGAAGAAACCAAAATATAGAAATGTTGAGTTTTCTGTAGACAAAGATGCATTGACATAGAATGTTTGCCCCCAAAATTCGGATCTCTTCTCACTAATAATGTTCCTCACTTGGGGCGAGGCACTACGTGACAAACATGAAGATTACATCAGAGAATGCTTCAGATGGAATTCTAGATATTACTGACTCTGGCTGAAGTTGGAATGATGTGAAATTTGTTCTTGTAGAATGAAAAATATAATGGAGGGGGTATAACAAAACAAGGGTAGTATCTTTTAGGAAGATTAAAATTTTTTTGTTCTCTTAGCATGTGGACTCGAACAATGGTCGATGCTTTAGCTGCACTACAATGAATCCACTATGTTTTTCCCCCAAAATTTGAACTACAAGCATTAAAGTTTTAGGTGGCGATCGGTATACGTAATCCACCTACAAAAAAATCTGGAGATGTGATAGACAAGTCCAAAACTTCCTTTAGCTGTAAAAATGACATCACAATCTCTAGATAACCCAGAATTATAGGCATTAAAGTTCTAGGTGGTGGTCGATTTACCTAATCCGCCTACAAAAAAAATCTAGAGATACGATAGATAAGTCCCAATCTTCATTTAGCCGTAAAAAGGAAATCATAATATCTGGATAACCCATATACAAGTCTGACTTCGGAATCACTTCAACCAATCTTTTATATTTGTGGTGGGGCCCTGACAACTTGCTTGTGGTCACCCAATAATGGTTTAGGAAAAATCCTTCAATCACACTATTGGTGCCAAATTCTTTAAATATCTCTCAATCGATCATAAGCAAACCTCTGCCAATCGACAATGATTGAGATAATAGTGCATGCCGATTGATGACCTGTCAAGGTGGGCCACATAAATTATTTCTTGACCTAGTCAGCGCACAAACTAGACCATTTATGTGGAGAATAGTGCAGATGGTATTGGTGGTGGACAAAGTGGATTTTTTATGTGGAGGGTAGTGCACACAGGATTGGTGGTGAAAATTCTATGAAAAGGATAAAAGACATGGCCACAACTTCACATAGACGATTACTTGACATGTAGTCAAGCAAAGAAGGGTTTTTGTTCTATTCCGGTTATGTTTTAAAATAGGTATAGTACAAGGAGACCATTACTTGAAATCATGACTCAAGAGATGGTCAAGTTGGGATAATGTTGATTTTGTGCATCTAATTCTCAGAGATAAATGGATGAGCATGGTGGAGAAAGCAAGGAAGCAGATCCTTCTATATCATTCAATCCCTTGAAAATCATATTACTATACAACTTTGAAACAGTGGGATTGATGGTGAAATCATAAAACAAAATGGAAAATTTGTCATTTCCATCTCCTCTGGATGATGCTCTGTTGATAGATATCACAATTGAGGCCGAGAAAGAATACATGAACTCGAATTAGGGTGAGAAATCAAAAGTCCCACAACTGGATAATCACAAAGCTACAGAAAGAAGACAACACTACCACCAATAGAAACCTGTCAATGTTGACGCTCAAAAAATGGACTAGTCATTGAAGCAGAGGAATAATGGGAGGAATCAATAAAATTGAAAAATTAAGCCCTGGTTCGTCGATTTGATTTCTGTTGTATGAATGGTGCCTAAATGAAAAAATGGGTTGAAACATGGTGGCAACCACTCCTCAAATACTGACCAAGAACCAATGCTCTACAAAATGGTTGGTTTTCTTTCCATTTCCTCATAGCAAAGGATAAAAAACTTGTCACAAATGGGCCATGGTTCAAGGTCATGACTAATTGTCATTCTAGAGGTGGAACTTTGGTTTTGACCCCTCAACAGACACTCCTTGGAGGAACATTCTACTTGAAAAACCATTGGGACGTCCATTAGAAATATGGACCTGGAAAGCTATCATAGATATTGAAAACGAAATTGGAAAATTCCTAACCCTAATCAAAGTAGGTTCGGAGGGATGACTAAAAACATTGCATGGGTGTTGATTGAATGATTGCTATCACAGGGACATCCTATAGAAGTTGACCTATATTGGGGTGAATTTTCTCGGAGAAAAATTGTTGACTACTGGTCAATTCCTTTCTATTGTCTTAGATGTCATGCAACACAAAATATGATGCATTTTTTCCCAGAAAGACATGGTAATGTGGACTCTTCTAATATTGCTGCAAGACGTGTTGATTTCCTGGAACATTCAACCGTTATACATGACTGGTCGGACACCCTTCCATCTATAAATTCTAAATCAAATGTTTCTTCCCATTCAAAGTCCCCTCCAATGAGAAATGTCTCTATCACTCTATTTCAACATCCACCTAAAAATCACTCCACTTATCTAGAATCCAATAAGCATGTCTGTATAATTCCTGGTACAATACCTCCTCTCACCAGTGACATTTAAAAAAGTAGCCCCAACAAACATAAAAACCTTTGTCTTAACCTAACCATTAAATCTTCCTCCTCCATAAAAGAACTGTCATTAGCTACATCGTTATCCAATAAACCCAAACCCTCTTAGAAGGGAACTGATTTTCTCCCTCCATCTGAACCACAAAATCTTGTTGATCATTTGTTCTCCTCCCCAATAAAATTTGGAGCCCCATCTGGATGCACTTTCTCTCCATTCTTAGAGGACTTGGAACTCTAGAAACTAGCTAGGGAGACATGATTTACATTAGATCCGTTGACATTTAAAAAATACCTTTTTCAAGCTAGTAGACCTTCTTCCTCACCCAGTTGATTTCAAAAATTTGACCACTCACCAGACAAAGAGACCAAAAAAAAAAAATTTGCAAACTGCTACATCCAACTTATTCGATCAATTACAAAATATTTCAGCCAGCCACCCACTTCCAATCGCCCCACTATCCTCCAAGTATAAACACAATGAATAAACTCCAACAAAAAAATGGATCCTTAGAGCAGAGCCTTCTGACATGGACCTTCCATAATATATGTTATGTCTCTCAATGTTAGGGGATTGGGATCAACCCAAAAAGAAGATCCCTGAAAATTCTAATTAACTTACATAATCCTAAAATTGTGTTGATTCAAGAAACAATGAATACTAAAGATAAGATGTGGGCTATCTTTTGTAGATCTGTCCAACCTAGAATTTATATGCAACCAGTGCCTCTTTTCTACTTGGAGGTCTAGCGACAATGTGGAATCTAGCAAATTATAACTGCAAAGCATTTAACACATTTGTAAGTTTAATAATCGTGGGTGGAGGTAGGGGATCCAAAACTTGAGTTAGAATAACAGATGTTTATGCTCCATATATTTAAAAAAATGAATTTTGTTCAAACGCAACAAACTTAGGCCTCATGAAGCTCGATTCACTAATCATGGAATGGGATTTTAATTTCTCTACAGACATCTCTGTGATTTGCGGCTCCTACTGCTCGCTTGACAAGATGGGGACTTATTTGAATCATATTTTAAATGAGAAAAACCACAGAGACATCAAACAAATCCCAATTGGAACCACATGGAAAAATTGGAGCCGCAGATTCTATGCGAATGAATCTACTACCAATTGTCTTAAGGGACTCAACTCTAGGATTCTTCCTAGAAAAATTTCTAAACATTTTCAAATCAAGTTGGATTGGGACATGGTAATACGTATTAAATCTTGACCATTCAAATTCAACCACTACGAGTTAAAAAAGCTTGATTTCATAGAGTTGGTACAAAATATTTGGAAGATGCCTTTTGGGGACCGTGATTCTTGGAAAATGGACATGCTAAATGGAAAATTGAGAAACCTTAAAGTAATGGTCCAAGAATGGGAAAGAAGAAAAAAGGGACTTGAACACAGAATTAATTGGGATTGAGAAACAAGGAAAGAGTCTAGAACACCCATCTGACCTTATATTTTTCATTGAACACAGAAAGAAAGAGATCCTTCAAATGGAAATTTGAAGATCATAGATATTGAAAAGAAAATCAGAATAATTACAATAAAAAAGCTGATAAGGGTGGGTTGAGGAGGTTGCAAGAATAGTAAATTCTATCACCAATAGGTAAAGATGAGACAAAAAAAATAGTATATGGAACATAATTTTGGAAATAGGGGAAAATATCTCCACACAACAGGAAATTGAAAGGGAGGCAACAAGACATTTAAACAATGATTTATGCTCTGAAAAATATGCCTCTTTCAAGAAACAACTAGAAATATGTGACCTCTTCACTTTCACCCCCAATATGAAAGAATATTGGTATATGAAACATCCAATCACACAAGAAGAAGTCCTCAAGGTCTTAAGGGACATGGCACATGGAAAAAGCCTCGGAGCAGATGGCTAGACAATGGAAATTTTCATCCACTTCCAAGAGATTATGATTGTTGAGCTCACTTAGATGGTGGAGGAATATTGCAGTCTTGGTTGGGTCTCTGGCACCACAAATGCCACTTTCATAACCGTCATTCCCAAGATCCCTCAACCAAACTCTTTTTTTTATTATCGCCCAATTTCTCTTTGTAACACCATATAGAAATTGATCTCCAAAACACTACAAACATGATCAAACTTTTTTGTCCAAACAAATTTCAGCATAACAGTTTGGCTTCTTGGATAACCAACAAATCGATGACATAGTTGCATCCACATAGGAAAGTATACATTCTACCAAAACCTACAACCTAGATGTTTACCCCATGAAAATTTACCTATCCAGGGCTTTTGACTGGCTTAACTGGGAACTATTGTGGATGATTCTACACAAATTGGCATGGGGTCCTTCTTGAGAAATTGGATAAAATATTGCATTAGGATGACCTTCCTAGCCATATTGATAAACGACACTCCAAATAAATTCTTCCAAATATCCAAAGGACTTAGAGAGGGATGTTCTTTGTGTCCTCTTCTATTTCTCATAACAATTGATGGATTGTCCAGGAGACTAACACAAGCTTGAGGAAGTGGACAAATTCCTAGTTCTAGAATTGGAAATAAGCTATCCCTCTCATATTTGGTATCCCTATCACATTTAATGTTTGTGGATGACCTCCTCAGAACAGGAAAATCTGACCCTTCTGAATGCTGGGTGATCAACAATATAATTTCATATTTTGGAAACACATCAGGTCTTCAAGTGAACCAATCAAAGTCTAGACTGGTCTCAAGTGATGAAGAAGTCGCAAAGATAATGGATATTGCAAACATATTTTTGGTTAAATCCACTCACATGGACAATGGATTCACCCACTTGGGCTTCTTTCTAAAGCCAAATGGATTCAAAGACAAAGATTGGGACTCGATGTTGGAAAAATAAAAAATCAACTCTTTTTGTGGTCACATGGGGGATACCCCTAGGGGGACATATTATTCTTGTAAAATTTGTTCTGCAAAACATCCCATATACTTGATGCACATTTTGAAGATATGAGGAGTTTTATGAAAATTGAATGAAATAATATCTGGTTTCATTTGGGTCAGAACTCCACAAAATTGTAAAATTCATCTGGTCACCTAGGACTTCATAAACTTCTCATTCAAAAGGGGTTATTGTTCCATGGTTTAACAAGTAGTCATTCTGACTCTGTCCTACTCGACCGTAAGGTAATCATCCCAAATGCTAAATCCCAAACACTGCATGCATTTGGTAGATTTTGATTAGAGTCTTTATTTTGAATGTGGGTTGTTCGAATAATTTTTCGTGAGGTTTCGGGAGGATTTAATCCATTGTTGGCATCATTGGTAATGGCTTAAATGTGGTTAATCTTTCAGTGGGGTTAATATATGATTGAATTTTGGAAATAAATTTGTAAGCATGCTCATGTGTTTTCATTTTTCTCACAAACTCGTTCTCAAGAATTGATTGATTAATTGTGTTCCTTTCATCTCCTTACAATATTTTTAACTAGGCCATTCCTACTGATTTTTCTAAATTATGAGTTGAACTCAAGCTTTTCTAGTTAACAAAAGTCAACACTCTTAAGTAATTGGATCCTCCTAAAATTTAGGAGGTTAACTCTACTTATTCACTCAGTTCCCAATTTAACTCACACTAGAGGATAGTTAAGTCATCCTCCACAAACTTGCAGTAGTAAAACTACTTCTTGAGCTCGTAATCATCATTGGAACTCATAGATGTCGATGAAGATCTTGAAATTGATTCCTTGAATCAAGGAAAAAAATCAAGGAATCATTCCTCCACTACTTTTCAACACTCCCTCTTAGCAAGGAAGGGATTTTGTACAAATCCCAACTTATCTCTGTGATCAACAAAACTTCCTCTTGCTAATGCCTTGATCAAGATATCTACTATCTACTCCCCTAATGGAATGTACTATAACTTGACTATCCCCTTCTGTAGATAATCTCTAAGATGGTGATACAGGATCTTGATATACTTTGAGTGATCATGAAACATTGCATTCTTAGAGAATTTATTGCAACTATGATTATCACAATGTGTCATGGTAAGCTCCATCTAGTGTGTACAAATTCCCACAAGTGACGTCCTGATCCAAATAGCCTTACAAGCTGCCTCACCAACAATCATGTACTCAACCTCTGTTGAACTCAATGCAATTGATGTCTGCTCCCTGTTATACCATGAAACTGTAGTTGACCCAATGTTGAAGATGCCTGAAGTACTCTTCTTATTTTTGGAGCTCCCTGCCCAATCTACACCAGTGAACCCCTCAAGCCTCACCCAATCAACTTGTTTTTACCACAATCCATAATTTATTGTGACTTTGCGATATCTCAACACATGCTTTGCAACAACCCACTACACTCTGGTTAGTTCAACCAATAATTGACTTAGTTGGTTGACTGCAAAACAAATATCAAGTCATTTGTTTACCAAGTATATCAATGATCCACTGAGTTTCATGTATACGCTAAGATCTACTCACTATGTTTTAGTAGCATCCACCTTCCTCTAGTTTGTGACTAGAGGTGCGGCCATGGGCTTGCAATCTTGCATATGAAATTTCTAGAGAATCTCTATTATGTACTTGCCCTGTCCCACAAAGATCTCATCATCACCCTGGAAAACCTCCAAGCCAAGGAGATAGTGCAAAAGCCCCATATTCTTCATCTCAAACACCTTTGCAAGGTCCTCCTTCCAATCATGGATCAAGATCTCATCTAGAGTCAATATAAGGTCATTGACATAGAGAACTAGAAAGAGCAGAAGCCCTCCAACCATGATGTAGTATAGGTTGGCATCTGGCTCATTCTTAGTGAAGCCTAATCCTTAAATGTAGTTGTCAACCCGAGTCTACCATGCTCTCAGAGCTTACTTGAACCCATAAATAGCTCTCTTCAACCTGAACACATGTGTGTCTCTCTTTAACTACTCAAACAACTCTAGCTTCTCTATATAGATCTCCTCCTCAACAAATCCATTGAGGAATGTTCTCTTCATGTCCATTTGGCGGATCTTCCACCCCATCTATGTTGTAAGTGCTAGAATAGTCCTGGTGGATGAATACTGTTCTATTGGGGCAAAGGTCTCCTCACAGTCTATGCCTTTAATCTGTGAGAAGCCTTTGGCCACAAACTTTGCCTTGAACTTCTCAACACTCCCATCTACTCCATGCTTAAAATTCTACACCCATCTTCTCCATGATTCAACTTGTACAACCATCTAGATCCAACTACAATTTTCCCCTCAAGTCTTGAGACAACCTCCCAGACATCATTCTTCATGATATAGGAATACTCCTCCACCATGGCATCTTTCCAAACCTATTGAGAAGCCACCTCAAAAGAAGAAGGTTGAGTATCCACCAACTCTATCATCAGTGCCATATAACCTATGTACCTCTGTGGCTAATTACTCTTCCTAAATATGGTGTTAGGAGCCGCAACCTGCTCTTGAGCCTCCTGGATCAACCTCTTGATACACTTGGCCTTCTTCCTCCTTGTGGTAGTTGGATATCATTAATTTGCCTGCTCTTAGCGACGCTTCGTCCTCTTCATCCTGTTGCGTTACCCTCTTGCCACAAGACTATCACCATGGCTTACTTTGAGGTGTTCATTGTTCCTCCTGTTTGAGAGTGAGTAGCTCCTCCTCAAGTACTACAATTTTCTCATGCTCTAAGGAAACTTTTAGAGCCTTATCCTCCTAGAATCTCACATCTCTCTTGTGAATTATTGTCCTAGATCATGGAAGATACATCCTGTATGTCGTAGATGTCTCACTATACCCCACAATGGTGCCCATCTTTGTTGTCACATCCAAATTCTTCCTCTTATTTTTGGACACATGAAAATAGACCTTTGTGCAAAAGATTCAGAATTGTGACACATCAGGCTACTTACCTGTGAAGACCTCCTCTAGTGTAGCTTGTCGAAGGACCTTTTGTGGACTCTTTTTTTGTAGAAATGATAAATTGTTCCATGATTCTGCCCACAAGAATCTAGGTAGATCTCGATCATGCAACATAGCTCTAGTTGTTTCAACAATACTCTTGTTCTTCCTCTCAGCCACCCCATTTTCATGAAGGTTATTGTTAGCTCTACTATAACTGTGGTTTTTGAAGGCCAAATATGAGCTTGGTTGTATTTTTTATCCTCAAAAGAAGCTCATGACGATCATATTCCTTCTTCTCCTTTACTCCACTTACTCTCTGTCACCTCTATTGCCTCTGTTCTTCCTCTAAAACCAAAATAAACCCTTATTTCCTCAAGCCCCGAGCATAAAGACTAAACCCTCACAAAGCTGTCTCCACATGACCCCATGCTTCCAGAACCCAATCATCACCTTTAAATCATAGCCATTCACTCTTCCCACTAATCCAATGGCTCCTGTCTCATCAAATGAAGTGACCTATGTGATCAAAACCATGTCGTCCGATCATCTCTGCCACGATCGGACAACATTCGCTCTCCTTGCATCCACGAAGTGTCGTGATGATAACACCCGATGGAGAGTGGTTTCCTCTCTCCTCCGCTGCCACGTGTCACGCACTGAGTGGCATTGCGCGCCATTGTCGTTTACTACCCAACTCCCCAAAGCTGGTGCCATCAATACCACTTCTTGCCCGGTCCCACATTCCCACCTGATAACATCGACATGCCTTCTCTGCCCAACCACCATTGGATCTATCCATTTGAGATCCAATGACCCACATTCATTCTACCCTCACTTTTCTTAATAGTCCCTGCCAAGCCATCTCTGTTATCTATCCACCCGATCCGATGGCCAATCTTACTCCATCCAACTCATCCACCTGCTATGCAGTCCACATCCCTTGACTATTCCATGCACCTGAAGGAGGAAGGTGAGTAGTATTCTAGTACTGTTTGTTGTTTGTGAGGCATACTCAGAGAAATCCTCATAAATCACCAGCTGACCCAGTGCCTAACCCTGAGAAGATTGTTAAGCAAAGGAAAACATCACTAAAAGGAGCATCAGGATAAGGTAAGCCTAAAAAAGCTTATGTATCTCTGCAAGAGAAGATTATAGCTGAGAATGTACAGTTTGAAGACATAGAGCCTAGCATTGTTAGTGAAGAAATACCCTGAGAGATTCATAAAGCTTCTTGTTCATTCAGTTCCCTTTTGGATCTAAATCCAAAGAAAGCCTCCCATACAGTCCATCATATTCCTTTGTCTCTGTCATCTATTTTACTGCTCCCTACCATTCAATTTGCCAGTATCCTTCCACCTATACCAGCCATGGCACGCCAACAGGTACCCACAAACATGGAAAGAATCGTAGCTGCTACGTATGGACCTTTGGTCTTGCTTGTTCCTTTGAATTCCATGCCTGTAGGAGAGTATCAAAAATACATTCCTAAGTTTACTGGTACAAAGGGAGTAACAGCTGAAGAGCACCTTGAGTCTTTTTATAGTTATGCTAATAACCTAGATATTAGTGAGGATGATGTGTGGATGAAAGTATTTATCCAAACCCTTGATGGAGAGGCTAGAAAATGGTTCATAGAATCGGCCCCTAGGTCTATAGTAGACATTAAAGCATTAGATGATGTATTTTTGAAGAATTAGGGAGATAAAAAAGACCTACTATATTACCATACTGAGTTTGATAACCTCAAGACGGAAAATGGGGAATCATTGTCTGATTTCAATAAAATATTCAATCGTATGTATAATAAGGTACTAGTTGAAGTAAAGCCTAGCCCCACCTCTACCAAACATACATATGCCAATGCTTTTGAGTCTGATTTCTACCTACTTTTAAGAGAAATAAGATGTGCCACTCTACCTGAAAATGCAAGATGCAGCCCTAGAGGTGGAATCTAATATCATGGCTATAGAAAAACTCAAGGGTCATGCTGATAGAAGGAGGTAGAGAGGTGAGGCTTCTTCTTCCTCTTCTTCATATTCAAAACATAAATTAGACAAAATGACTAAAATGATAGAGTCATTGGGCCCTGAGATATCTAAGCTGAAGGTTGAGCAAAGATCTAGGAAGGCAAGGCTTCCAAACAGATTTGCTCCAAGAAACCCAAATCCATTCAAAAGAGAATATGGACAATTGTAGATCATTCAAAGGGGTAAAGAAGCTAATGAAGAACAAAAGGTTAAGGCTCCTTTATAGAATGTAGTCATGGAGGAGGAGAAGTTTGAAGAAGAGGATGAAATCCATTGCATGGAAGATAAGGGTAGTGTTGCCTTTTTGACATTGGCTGCCTATGAAGAATCATTGCTATAGGACCAAACCAGTCAAAAGTGGGACACAGAGGTTGTTTTGCAGACTGATGAGTATCAAAGATATAATATGAGGTCAAGAACAAAAGATGTCAAGGAGAATCCTGCCCAAAGAGCTGTTGTCCCAATAGAGCAGCAGAACATCAGGCAGAAGAAGTGAGCAACTGATCTAGTCACCTTCAAAGCACCAGCTCAAGTGGTAGGAGGTCCTGACAAGTCCCCTTCCCCTTTCAATTTTGAATCAGAAGTCCAGAAGTTAAAAATATCTATACCTCTGATAGAACTTGTAAAGAGTGAAGTTTTTAGAAAACTTATCTTTGATTCCCTTGAGCTAAAAGCCTCACAAGCCTCTCATGACTATGTAAATTTGCAAGATGAAAAACCTGCAGTGGTTCATAGCCCAATGACTAAACATTCTGATAATAGCTCCCCATCATTCTATGTCTCCTTGACCATTCATGACAAAACCCTCCATAACTACCTACTAGACACAGGGGCTAGCCACAATTTGATGCCTAAAGCTATCATGGAAGAGTTAGGCCTTGATATCACTAGACAATATCATGATATATTCACATTTGATTCAAGAAACGTAAAATGCCTAGGATTAATAAAAGACCTAGCCATTACCTTAACTCAGCTGCCCATGAAGAGCATGATTATGGACATTGTGGTAGCAGATGTCCCACCTAAGTTTGGTATGCTGTTGTCTAGAGGGTGGATTAACAGACTAGGTGGAACGTTACAAAATGATGTATCTTATGCCACTGTCCTAGTCTTTGGAGGAGAAAGTAGGAGATTGTATAGAGAAGCATAGCTAGCCTACATCATCAGTGATGAGAAGAATCCTTTTAATCATCTCATCTATGTTGTGGAAACTGACTTTGGGGCATGTATTCTCCAAATTGAAGAATCCTAGAAGGTCTCATTGCAGCTCAAGAAACCTATAATCTAGGCCGAGGGAGAGCAAGGAAGTCAGGTTTGGGAAATGTTCTCTGATGGAGCATGTTCAAGGGAGATTGCAAGAGCAGGGGTGGTATTGATATCTCCAGAACAAGAAATCACACATCTGTCTTTTAAGCTATCTTTCCAATTACCAATAATATAGCAGAGTATGAGGCCCTAATTTTGGGCCTTAACTCAGCTAAAGACAGAGGAATCAGAAGCATAAGGGTGTTTGGAGATGCTGATCTCATCATTCAGCAAGTGAACAAACTTTTTGAAGCAAAGCATCCAAGGCTGAAAGAATATAGAGATGACATATGGAGACCTAAAGATTCTTTTGATAATTTTTGTATCTCATACATCCCTAGATTAAAAAATCAGCTTGTTGATTACCTTGTTGTGTCTGCTAGCATGTTTATCCCTCCCATGTCTCCCAAACTAGTTTATGAAGTTCATATGAAATATAGACCATCCATACCTGATAATGTCTAGCATTGGAAAGTTTTTGAAGATGATGATAAAGTGAATATATTTCTGAAAGTCATTGATGAATTCTCTGAAATGAAAATTGATCAAGAGAATGAAGCCTTGGAAGAAAGTCCCCATTCCCAGCTTAGAAACAAAATTGGCAAAAATAGCATTGTCTTGTTGCCCAACAATCATATACCTAAAGGCCTAATGCCTTTAGAAAAGTTGTTTGACTAGAATGATGTGCCTTATAAAGCTACCAAAAAAGAATACCAATCTATAGTCCATAGGCATAATATAGGGAGTCCAGATCATCCAAGATATATAAGTTGCTCCACTCATCTACCTGCTGCCCAAATTTTTTTAGTACTGCAATTTAATGAAGCAATTTGGGATGTTTTTGCATGGGAATATAATGACCTGAAAACTTATGAAAAAAATATCATCTAGCATAAAATTCCCTTCGAGAAAGACACCATCCCTTTTAAGAAGAAGTTGACGTGAATCAACCCTTTACTCCTCCCTCTGATTGAAAAAGAAATCAACAAATTATTGGCTACCAAAATCATAGTCCCCGTGAGATATTCAATGTGGGTAGCCAACATGGTAGTGGTAAGGAAGAAAAGTGGAGAAATCAGGCTCTATGTTGATTTCAGGAACTTAAACAAGTGCTCTAAGAAAGACAATTATCCTCTACCCAAGGTGGAGCATTTGTTGCAAAAGGTCTCAGGAGCCAAAGTAATGCCTTTCTTGGATGGATTTTCAGGGTATAACCAGGTTGTTGTAGATCTAGATGACCAAGAGAAGACTACATTCACCACTCATCGGGGAACTTTTATGTATTCCAAGATGCTGTTTGGGCTGATGAATGTTGGAGCCACCTTTCAGAGAGCTAAGGATATAGCATTCGTGGGAGAGAAGAATAACTTTGTTCTTGTTTACCTTGATGATATAAAAGTGTACTCTAGTAGCCATCAAGACCATTTGCAGCATTTGAAGAAAGTGTTCCTGAAGTGTAGACGGTTTGGGATTTCAGTCAATCCTAAAATGTCACAGTTCACTTTAGAAGAAGGCAACTTGTTAGGACATGTTGTTTCTACTGTAGGTGTCAAAATTGACCCAAAAAGAGTAAGAGCAATATAGACCTTGTCTATCCCGAGATCAAAGAAGGATATCCAGTCCTTTCTGGGCAAGTTAAATTTTGTAAGGAGGTTTCTTCCTAATTTTGCAGAACTCATAAAACACATTACCTCCATGTTGAAAAAGGGTTCAAAAATCAAATGGACTAATACAACAAGAATATCCTTTGAATCCATTAAGAAAGCTATTATGGAAGGTCCTACTTTAATCAAACCAAATTACAACAAGGAGTTCCATATATTTTCATTTGCTTCTGATGACACTCTTGCAGTAGTTTTTTTGCAAGCAAACGAGGAAGGTTCAGAGCATCTAGTGGCATTTTTGAGCAAATCCTTAAGGGATGATGAGCTGAAGCATGATATCATCGAGAAACAAGCATATGTTCTTTTAAAATATGTGAAAGCTCTTAGAGTTTGCATTCTACATTTTAGGGTAATTGCATATGTACCCTCTGCTTCAATAAAAGATGTCCTAATGCATCTTGATGTTGATGGAGGAAGGGCTCAATGGATTGCAAATATTATTGTATTTAACATAAAATTGAAGCCCACCAAGCTTGTCAGAGGTCAGGGCCTTGCTAGATTAATGGCTGGAGAAAATTGCAGAATGTTGGATATGAATTTGATAAGCATAAATTTAGAGGATGGTTGAGCAGAAGGGGAAACAATCGAACCAGGGAAAAATCATTCATTGGTAGAAAATAACTTCTTGTGATTGGTACTCTATAATAGCTCAATTCTTACTAAAGCTAGAAGTTCCTCGAGGCCTTACTTCAAGCCAAGCCAGAACTATTAAGCTCAAGGAAGCTAAATACTGCATTCATGGAAACCTGCTCTACTGGAGGGACCCCACTGGAATTCTTTTGAGATGTCTGGACAAAGAACAATCCATGGAGGTTATGTAATAGTTTCATTCCAGCATATGTGGAGGACATCACTACTAGAAAACTACAGCCCAGAAGATCCTCAGAGCTCGGTACTATTGGCCCAATTATTTGCTGATGTCTTTTCATTTTTTAAATCTTGTGACAGGTGCCAAATATTTGAAGGGAAGCAGCAATTGAAGTCCCTGCCCTTAAAACCCATACATGCTAGTGGCCCTTTTAGCAATGTGGCTTGGATTTCAATGGAGAAATCAATCCACATTCCAGTGACCAGCACAGATGGATCTTAGTGGCCACTAATTATTTCACTAAATGGATTGAGGCCATCCCTACCAGAAGGGCTAATCACCATGTGGTCCTGAAGTTCTTAACAGATAATATCTTCACTAGGTTTGGCTGTCCACATAAACTGGTTACAGACAATGCAATATCTTCTAGGGCAGAAGAATTAGTGAACATGTGTGACTCAATGGGCATTAAGCTGGTTCATTCGACCTCATATTACGCTGAAGGCAATGGTCTAGCAGAATCTTCCAACAAAATCCTGATAAGGATAATTAAAAATCTATTATAAGACAACAAAAAGAATTTTGATTCTAAGCTCAAATATGCACTATGGGCTGACAGATGACCACCAAGAAATCCACAAGGAATTATCCATTTAGGCTGGTATATGGCACTGAGGTTGTATTCCCCATTCAGTCAACCCTCCCTGTGGAAAAGGTCTTCCAAGAAGAGCAGAATGAGGAAGAGGACATGGAAAAAAGAATCATTGGTTTAGCAGAAGTACATCAAATTCGAGAACAGTTGGTTGAAAGGAATGCAACACATCAAAAGAGAATGAAGGAAGCCTTTGATAGGAGAGTAAAAGTAGACAATTTTTTGGTTGGAGACTTGGTTCTTAAATGGCATGCACTAAAGGAGAAGAAAGGCAACCATGCGAAGTTTGATGCTCTGTGGACTGGGCCTTTTGTCATCACTCAGATCCATGGGAACAATACTTTCATGCTGCAAAGTACGGAAGGAGAAACAGTTTTTGATGGCCTAGTTAATGGACGTTTTCTGAATGTTCATGTTATTTAAAGCCTTTAGCCTTAAATTTGCAAATATGTTATTTTATTAGTTTTAGTGTAGGCTCAATTAGACTCCATGCCCAATGGAACACTAGGAAATTTTTCTAATGTGGTTTTCATAGGAAAGGCAATGATCTGCAGTTCTTGAGACCTCAAAGGGAAGATCTCATCCCAGAAGGAGCCAGTGTTAGCTCTGCTGTAACCATGGTTTTTGAAGGCCAAATATGAGCTTGGCCGTATTTTTTAAGATCAAGAGAAGCTCATGGCAGTCATCTTCCTTCTTCTCCTTTACTCCACTTACTCTCTGTCATGCTCATTGCCTCCGTTTTTCCTATAAAACCTAACATAAACCCCTATTTCCTCATGCCCTGAGCGCAATGCCTAAACCCTCATAAATCCATGTCCATATGACCCCACGCTTCCATAACCCCATCATTACCATCAAATCACAGCCGTTCGCGTCAAGTGAAGTGACCCGCGTGATCAAAAACTCGCCATCCAATCATCTCGGCCACAATCGAATGGCATTCGCTCGCCTCGTGTCCACGAAGTGTCAGGACGATAATGCACGATGGAGAGTGTTTTCATCTCTCCTCTTCCACCATGCATCACACACTCAGTGGCATCATGCGCCATCACTATTTATCACCTAGCTCCCCAAAGTTAGTGCGATCAATACCACTTACCGCCTGGTCCCACATTCCCACCTGATAACATCTGCATGCCTTCTCCACCCAACCACCATTGGATCTATCCATTTGAGATCCAATGGACCACATTCATTCCGACCCCACTTTTCTCGATAGCCCCCACCAAGCCATCTTCATCATCTATCCACCTGATCTGATCACCAATCTTACTACTACATCTAACTCATCCACCCACTATGCAGTCCACATCTCGTGATTGTTCCGTACACCCGAAGGACAAAGGTGACTAGTCTTCCAGTACTATTTGTAGTTTCTCCTTAACCACCATATTTAACAAATAGTATGGCTAAGGAGGAAAAGGATAGAGTGTGAACAGATAGTTGCATTTGACAGTTATGGGGCCTAATTGATACAAGCACTCCAACTGCTCAAGAGGACAACAAAGCACATGAAAATATCATATTCATCCACTAAAGTAAGAAAACACACTCAGAAGCTCCATTAGGCAACTAAACGTGGTTGGTGGTTAATTACGACCCCTCCATACCTAGAATGGCCAAGTGCCTTTGTATTGAAACTCTATATATACCTAGAAACAAGATGTAATCAGGGTTGATGGTTGATATTTTTATAAGGTCCAACTTCTGGAGACTATAACTATTTTGATGCTTGCAACGTCTCATCTTCATTTTCAGCTAATACAAGCCTATTTTGTTGTTAATTGCTCACTTCTAAGCTGTGCCTGATATGCTGTATTCCTAAACACTTGATCTTTAGCATGAGAGTACTTCTCATCCTACCTCTATGTTAAAGTCTTGTATGTATCATTGAATGAGCTATTCAGGTTTCTCTTCTTCTAGTGCTAGAGATTTGTCATCCTGTCTGTGCATTAGTAGACTAGATTTGCAGACTTCTTTACTGGTTACAACCGGCCATCACATGGTCTTGTGCATCCTCTGGTGTGGTCAGTATTCTCCATATTCATCCAATCTTAAACCGTGAGTAGGTGGTGGTTTAAATCCTTGTTGTCTGAGGGTGTTCACGCATGTCTAGAGTTAAGCAAAGTAGAAGTGGTTATCTGGCTTGGATAAGCATCATTCCTTCCATTTGTCCATTTGCAACAATAAGTTGAATTTATATGTTCCTTGGCATCTCTGAGTTACAACCTAGGAGAGTTTCTTAGGTTGATAACAGTTATGAGGTGTTATCAACTCTCTCCTAATACCTTACTTGGCACAAAAGCACTTGAAGGCATTGGACATATATTCTCCACCATTATCAATTCTCACTACCTTGATTTTCCTCCTGGTTCACTTTTCTACCAAGGTCTTAAACTCCATGAACCTATCTAAAACGTCGTATTTCTTTTTCATAAAATATATCCAAGATTTCTAATAAAAATCATCAATGAAAGTAACATAATACATGTGTGTCATCAGTGATGGAGAAGATGAGGGCCCACACACACTTGAATGCACCAACTCTAAAATACGTTTCGCCCTATTGTCCTGACCATGGAAGGAAGAGTTGGAAAAGTTTACAAGCATGCATCCCTTGCACACTCCACTATTGTCAAGGCCTCATGTTGGTAATCCTATGGCAATTTGCTGAAGAATCTTTAGCGCCCCATGATATAAGTGTCACATGTGTTTGTTCCAACATTCACCTACATCTTCACATCCTGCCTTCCTACTCATGGTTGCACCAGTCTCTACATTCAACTTGCAAAGACTTTTCATCCTTACACCTATCCGCTTTATAGATCCAAAAGCTAAGTGCTAGAGGTAAGTGTTACCTCTACTGAAGGTGACATCATATCCTTTATCCTCAAGGATAGCTACTAAAACTAAGTTCTTCCTTAACCTAGAACATAGAGAACATCTTTGAGATGAAGAGTATTACCTAACTCCCTTTTGAAGCTGACAATACCAATTCCCTTAGTAGCATCCTTGCCGTTATCTCCAACCTCGATATTCACCTACATATCCTTCTCATCTAAGTGGTTGAAATACTCCTAATCTCTAATGATATGGAGAGGGGCTCCTAAATATATATACCACATACTATTCCCTACTATTCTTTCCATGCAAGCTATCAATGAGAAGTCCTAATCAAATTGAAAGGCAAACTCATCTACCTCAGCTCATGCATCTACATACTCCTTATTTGACCCCTTATTCTTCCGATTAGGACACATGGAAGCATAGTGTCCAAAAGTATGGAAATGGAAGCATTTGATCTTACTTGGATCCATCTTCATCTTGTCAACATTTTTATTGTTTCTGCCCTTCCCTTTTTCCTTTCTTGCCTTTGACTTTACCTACAAGAACAAGATTATATTCATCCTACTTGATCTTGGAACTCTTGCCATTATTTCGAGAATTCTCAACTATCATAAGCCTTAGCTCCTTCTAGATGAAGTAACTCCATAGGCGTTCCCAATTCGACAACTTTTCTCATCCATTAATACTCTGAAAAATAGTATGACAATCTTTAACTAACCCATTTAGAGCCACATGCACTAGCTTTGTGTCTATAGGCTTCTCTCCAATAACTACTAGCTCATCACAAACTTCCTTAACTCTGGTGAGATAGGCAGTGGCACGCTCACCTTTATTCATCTTTCTTGTCCTCACATTCTCTTTCAGGACCATCTTTTAGTTCTTATGTATATCGTTACTCTGTTTTCTGCATTATAGTTTAGAATTTTCATCTCTACAATTTGTTAGATAATAACACTTTCCTTTCCTTTAATAGTCTATTTCCCTATAATTAATTAAGTTGCAATTATTAGAGGGAAGTTTAATATTTAAGAATTTATTTTATTTTTTGTAATTGATATCTAAGTGGATTTCCGACCTTGGTATGTGGCAGTCATTATTTTTATTTAATATATAGAGTAAGACCTAAGCTGTTAATTTCCCCACCATCAGATAAAATATTAAGCTAGACTAACGGATCCCACATTTCCTTAGCTATATTTTTTATTGTAACATGATAGAGGACATGATCCCGAAGTCCATCCAGGATCATCCTCTTAGCCTTGGCCATGTGCATTTGGAAGAGCTTCAACTCATCTAGATCTGAAGGTTCTCCAACACCTTCTCAATGAATTGCTTCAGCCCCAAGTTCAAACTTGTCCAACAAGAACAATATGTGGACCTTCCAAAAACCAAAATTTGAGGAGCCATCCAATCTATCCAATTCTCTCAATCCTAGTCTTGTGTGAGCTGTCATCTTCCAAATTTGAAGACTCTTACGCTGATCGATTCTTGTTCACAACTCTGATACCATGTAGATTTTCAACGAAATTGTAATATGATGTTATGAACAATTTGAAAATAAATTTTATTTTCACACAAACACAGTGTTTCTCTACAAAATAGAAATGAAATATAACGTAAATAATTTCAAGAAATTCACACTATAAAACACATGATTTTTCTAGGGAAACCGGCAGGGAAAACCCTCGCTTGCTTCAAAAGTTTTTTGAGGAAAATTGAGCAACATATCTGATATGCATACAAGGTGGTTCCAATCTAAAAATTCAAGAATTTCTTGACTATCCTAGGCCTCGAAACTCTACGTAATAGTTTCCTTGCTTCCTCCCCTATACACTAGAGGCTTTGGTTTTGCACCACAAAACCTTAGTAAATAATATCCTATTTCCTAGCACTGGTTGACCTCCTATTAGATATGTATTTCCCTTATTTCTCTGTGCACTCCAAAGAGAAAATTGCCTTCCTCAATAATTCACACAAGGAACACTTGGCTCATTCCTCCACAAGCTCTATTGCTCTGAAACTCATGCTGAAGAATTGATTGATTAATTGTGTGCCTTCAATATCCTTATAAGCTATGCAGTTAGGTTATTGTTAGTAAATTTTCTAAATTAGGAGTTGAACTCAAAATTTTCTTGTTAACAAATTTCAACACACTTTAATGGATCCTCCTAAAATCTAGGAGGCTAACTCCACTTGTTCACTCAGTTTCGAATTTAACTCACAACAGATGACATATAACTCATCCACCACAAACTTTCACTTGTCAAACTACTTCTTGAACTCATCCTGATCATTGGAACTCATACATGACTAAGAAGACATCCAAATAAATTCTTTAAATCAAGGCATAGATCAACGAAACAATTCCTTCAATACTTTTCAACATTCACAATACCATAAAATTTGTGGAATCCATGTTAGTATCTTCTTTCTAAAAGGCCACATTGCAAAAGAAAAACATGTAGATTTGAGTCTTCCCACTCAGATGTCTCGGTGACTAGAATACGTATCAATGCATAAGCAACTTTAGGAAGTGATTTGCAAAAAAAGAAAAAAGATAAATCATATAGACAACTTCTTGTTTAATTGAATTTGAGTCATGGCAAAATAATCAAGGTAGTAAACAGTAAGAACATGGTTTTGAATTTTTAAAAACATGTAAATCTCAGAAATCTCTCTTTTTGTCAATTGAAGAACATATAAAGCTCAAATTTCTTTCTTTTTGTCCAATCAAATTGTTTAGTATTTCCCCCATCCAAAATAGTTGTAAGAGAAACTTTTGCTGATGATGGTGATTTGGATTTTTGTCTCCTTAGATATCTAAATGCTAAAAGGTATATTTTTTGTCCATATTCAAAAGTTCTAGGACATCATTCTAGATTTCAACCCTAGCAAATCAGATGTAATACAATAATCTATTCTTGGGAGTATTATTTCTTTAATAAAAGTTCACATTTGTAGGGGTATTTTTTCATGAGAGGCCTAAGGGAGGGCCTAAATAGCCCTACAACTCATTTCTATGGTTTATGCAGAGCTTGAAGGGGATTTTAAAGGATACCATAATCATTATTGTTGAATATATGAGAGGCAAGGTCTATGTATGCTCTTGCTTGTCTTTTTTTCTCTTTGTTTTGAATGCTTTATTTTCATACTCTTCTCATTCCTTTTCCTTCATTTTGTTGCATGTCTTTATGAAGACACATGTTGGGTATATGTTTGATTCATCCACCATTTAATGATGGTGTATATTGGCAATACCAATCATGGGAATAGATTTGCGAATCATCATGGTGAGGATGGCCCGTTCCGTGGAGAGGTACTTTTGGCTTTGTGATATATTTAATTCCATCATAGAGGTATTTGATTTTTCGTTGACTATGTAATCGAGGAAATTCCTCCTACAAGATGTTAGATGTCATTGTCATTCAAATGGCTCTAAGTGCAATCAAATGAAGAGATCTATATTTTTATAGATTTATCTTCAAACAATTTATTTTTACAGCCTAACTAGGGTGCCTCTTGCCAAGATTCTTCACCTTAAGCTAGTGGAAGAGTAGATTTTGAGACCTCCTTAGTAAAGGATAGATTCACGAATAAGATCAAGGATTGGAGAGAGTCTAGCAATCTACCTTGAACAAGGGGATAAAGAAGGTAATTTTTTCCACCAGTTTATTAATTGTTTCAAGAACATTAAGACTGTTTGGAAAATGTGAAAGGTAGATGGCATGCTCATTTTCTTCCATGACAACGCTTAAGGAACTGATCATTTCACACATATTTATGAAGAATAGGAAAGGGTGCCTATTGCAGAAGTGGTGCAAATGACGACGCTATTTTCCTAGTGTTGTCAATGTCCTTGGGCTTCTTTGATTAAGTGAGTGGCAACATCTCTATTTGTAATGCTAGAAGCTGTTTGAATAGCATTTATAAACATTTTTTGGTCTTCAAAGCAGGTCTAGGTTTGGGTATAAAGAAATTATGTTGAGCTGCCTGCATTGAAGTTCGTACTAAAATTCAAAGCAAGCAAAGGGATCCCTAAGATGGAGGTCTTTAAGGATTCTGAGATGATACAATAGCATACAAAAGGAAGCTATAGGACAAGAACCTGAAACCACAACCAATTTTGGAACAAGTTAAGCTCATGGAACATAGCTTCTCTAGCATATCATTCCTTCACATTGATAGGGGAACTTAATATATATGCGTATGAGCTTTCAAAGGGGGGTTTGTAGCTGGTAGTCAACATTGAATAGATATTTGAGTATCAAAGAGACATATTACAAGCTTAATCTCAGCTAGTAATCGAGGTCTAATTTTATTTTCTGTAAGCATTTGTAGGAGACACAGTTTTACCTTATAAGGAAGACTTTGGGGACTCTTGCATCAAATCAGAGGAAATTAGGGTTTATAGAGGACCTTCACGATATGGTATTCAAGTTTATCTAGACATTTTTGCTAAGGATTCAATGAAGGGTTTATCAAATAAATGAATGAACTATTTCAAATAATTATCTTAATTTATAACAATAATTGAAGTATTTAGTTTCCATAGGAATTTTGCTATGGTGGGATTGGTTTCAGTAAAGCTATAGGGCTAGCCTCACTGTGTTTTAAGGACTTGAAACATAGTTTGGGATCTTTTGGAATCTACTTTGGTATGACTGCTTTCATGCTTCAAAGTGAGTTTCTAAAATTATTATTGGCATCAGTGTTGGATGTCTCAGAGCTACAAGATAATACCATGACTTTGAATATTTTTCAACCAAATATGTCAGTGGCATACTTTTGAGAGCTAGAGGGAAACTACTTACTGTTGCTTTAGATTCCTTTGGGGAGATTAATAGTGTGGGGTTGGGTTCACCCAATATGAAACAATCAAGTGCCTAGATGTGCATTTGAAGACTCAGTGAACAACTAAGATTCTATTATAGGTATTGTTGGAATTTTGGTATGTGGGGAGGAGCCTTAGTGGAAGAAAATCTAAAAACCTAGTGCACAAAGTTTCCTATTAAAAGATCAACCTTCTTCCTTTCTTAATGGCATGAGAAGTTAGGTTGTTTCGAAATGCTTAATATTTTTACAATAGGTGCATATATCCCTTCAACATGGAGTGTAGATTTTGGTGATCCTTTATTGTAGTCATGAAGCTATTATAAAATTTTCCATAATATTACCTTTTCTTGAATTTCTTTGATATAATTCTTTTACCTATCACCAAATATTCTAGTCCCTCACACTTTTCAACATTCATATACCTCCTCTATTGCTATGTGACAGATGTTGATTTTGTAGCTTAGAATCAATACCGTTTTAAAGTTGCACATGCACATATGCAGAACACTTGTAATGAGAAGAGGGACATTTGATATAGTATTCAATGTTTAATTACCAATACACAATGATATATCCATGAGACAGAGATGTAAGGTAGACCAGTGCCACTCGATAATGCAGCCATAAGGAAAATAAATGTGAATTGAATTCTTAAATCACTTCATAAATGCTTGTAACTCAAAAATACTAATTATTTTCTAGTGCAAGTTTGGTAGATCATGTTGGTGGTGGGTACTAGATTTACATTCTATGCTTCTTCAAGGACAACTTCATTAGTGTTCAACTCTTGTTGGTGACTCGGGGTCATTGTTTTTATCTCAATTCTTAGTTAGAGCTTTGACCTCCTAGTTTCTAGATGCTAACTGTGTAGCTTAGCATCATTTCCATATCAAACTTGCACTTTCACATATGCAAAACACTTGTAGAGAGAGGAGAGACATATAATGTGTTATTCAAAGTGTGTAATTTATTCATACAGAATGATATATCTGTGAGAGACAGATGTATGGTAGAGAAGCAACATTGCATAATGCAACCATGACAAAAGGACATGTGAGGATTTATGAGAGCCTCAGATTCTAAGCCCATAGGAAGTATGGTATAATTTTATTAAGGGAACATTACATATCTTGGTACTTATTGGGTTAACATTGAACAACCTGATTTAAGCATGCCATCTTATCTTTAGATATCTTAACTATTCCACGTCAATTATGTTATGAAACCAACTTCAAGAATGATAGAAAATATAGATCAATGCCTTAGAATTCAGCCTCTTCAACGAGGAAACCTCCTTTACATTACATAAATGAACAATTCTTGAATGATACAAATGAAAATACCTCCTTTCTATAAATAGGAGTCTAAGGGGTCATAACATAATCAGAGCCGACATAACAATAATAATGTAAGGGCACAATAATAACAATAGTGGGCTTCTATGGGGCACAATAGTAACAGTATGGGCACTACATAGGTACATCAATATAATAAGTGGGTTGTACTAATTACAATAAGGGCTTACACTAGTAGTATAGGGGCCTAACATGCCCCTCTCGTTCAAAAAGTGTTGTCCTCAATGCTTGAGTAGTTCTTGATGCTTCTGTATAAAATTCTTGTCCTCCCATGTTGAATCTTCAATGGGTAAGTTCTTCCACTTGATGAGATACTTTAAAATTGATCGATTTCGTCGCTGTCAGGTTCTAGTTTCTGTGACTGCTCCAGGTTCCAATATGATTTTTCCTTCCTCTTCAATTTCTAGCAATATTGTTTGAATTGGGATC